>JAUBOD010000151.1:4217379-4229493 GCA_032353885.1 Nothura maculosa
TCCCTTTCCCTATTTGTAGAATTTCCAAAAAAAGTGATTAAGCAGCTAGTCAATTATATTATATTCATATGCCTGTATTATTCATTTTATATTCTTTCATTTTATATTCTGTAAAGTTAAAAGATTGTCTTACATTGATTTTCAAACTTTTTGTCTCATAGAAATTTAATCTCTTACTAGTTTCTACACTTTTCTGTCATTGTGTAATTTTAAGACTATACATAAACAGTTAACTGATGATTTTTTCACAGAACCACAGAATGGTTGAGGTTGGAAGGCACCTGTAGAGATCATCTCGTCCAACCCCATTGCTCCAGTAGGGTACTCATAGCACGGGGCACAGGGCGGCATCCAGGTGGGTTGGGAAGATATCCAGAGAAGCAGACTCCACAGCCTCCCTGGGCGGCCTGTTCCAGGGCTCTATCACCCTCACAAAGAGAACTTCCTCACATGGAGATGGAACTTCCTGTGTTTCAACTTATATCCATTGCCCCTACTTATATCCATGGCCACCACTGAGAAGAGTTTGTTCCCTTCTTCTCTACATACCCTCTTCATGTACTTATACATATTAATTAGATCCCGTCTCAGTCTTCTCTTCCTCTTCCTCTTCCCTCCCCTTCCTCTTCCTCTTCCCTCTGCTTTCTTTTTTCTTAATTTTATTCCAGAGATAGTAATTGTCTGCTTACACCAGTTACTAAAATTTGTTTTATTGCAATATAAAAATATAAGGAATGGCATTGGGGAATTTAGTTTCCTGGTGAATATAATATATATTTCCTCAAATTAAGCAAAAGGACAAGCTTATCCAACAGCGTTTTTGCTTTGGATAATGCTTTTCCCATAAAATTCTCTTTCCACTCCTTCATTGATTGTTCACAGTATCATAAAGGATCAGATAACCTTATGAAGTTTGATATGAATGTTCTAATTTCTTTCAAGGTAATTTTTTGATTAATTGTTGTCTCATATAGTAGAATGAGGACAGTAATTGATTTTTTTTGTACAAGAAAAATATATAAATTCTAAAACAGAAAAACAACTCAAAATACCAGAAACTTTCAGGACCTGGAAATATTGAAATAACTAAATAGCATTTGAAGTACAAATATTTCTGTTTCATTTTAATATTTTTGTAGAATAGAGTTCCAAATTTAAAACAAGAAACAGAAATGCAGCAAAAGAACAGCAGCAGAGAGGGATAACAAAGCCTTTGGGTGTCCACGGATCTTGACACTTACATTGTTTATGTCGCCACTAACTCTGGCTATCAGACACATACATGTATGATATTGTGCTTAGTGCTTAAAACACACTGCTGTGATGACCCACGGACAGCTGTCCTTGAGAAGCCTTTAGGAGAGATGTGCATCTCAAGATAGAGGTACAGATAAATGATACAGACTAGAGATTTAGTCTGCAATTTTCTGCTCTTGCTGATGGATAAAGTAAAAATTTTATTTCACAGACAATCTTTCACTCCAACTTCTCTTCACCATGGTGCAGACTACTGTCACTAAACAGAGGGAAAGAGGAGAAGAGGAAGGAAAAAGAAGAGCTTCCTGAAAAATAGGGCTCTCAGTATTTGCAATCCACTCTGCCAAAAAAAAAAAATAGTCCTGATTTCTGAGAAGTGAAGAGAAAAGAAAGGAGTAAGCTGATAAAAGTGTGGAAAAATATGTATTGGTATTGAACTGTGTGCATGCAGTACAGAGCTGCAAAAAGCAAGCCCTGCTCCAGTTGTCATACTGATAAATTAAACAAAAAGTGTGGATACGCTCATGATGACATTTTAAGGTCATAAAAGAATTATGTAAAGGGCAGAAGTTTATTTTAAAATGAGTGAATATTTTTGCTCATGATATAGTGATAAAATGTACATACTATTCTAATACTTTGTATGTGTGTTTGTAATATGGCATGATGATTGACTTTATAGCAAAATAATTGTGAGCTAATTTCCATTCACTAAACCCTCATTATGTGGAATATTTGATAGATTAGGCGTGAATGGATCTTTAGCTATAAACTTTTTTTTTTCCAGATTTGTATGTAAGAAGGACCCCAACACCAAAGTCAAAACACAAAATTAGCCCAAATTCATAGAATCATAGAATGTTTAAGGTTGGAAGGGACCTCAGAGGTCATCTAGTCCGACACGCCTGCAAATGCAGGGTCACAGAGAACAATAGTACAGGGCTGCATCTAAGCAGGTTTTAAAGATATCCAAAGAAGGAGACTCCACAACCTCTCTGGGCAGCCTGCTCCGGTGCTCTGTCACCCTCACAGTGAAGAAATGCTTCCTGAAGTTCCTGTGGAACTTTTGGTGCCTCAGCTTGCGGTCATTTCCTCTAGTCCTGTTGCTGTCTGCCACTGAAAAGAGGCCAGGCCGTCCTCCTCACTCCCTCCTTTGAGGTATTTATAGACACTGATCAGGTCTCCTCTCAGCCTTCTCTTCTCCAGGCTGAACAGGCCCAGGTCCCTCAACCTTTGCTCATAGGGCAGATGTTCCAGTCCCCTCATCATCTTCGTAGCCCTGTGCTGGACTCTTTCCAGCAACTCCACATCCCTCTTGTACTGAGGAGCCCAGAATCGGACACAGTGCTCCAGATGTGGCCTCATCAGGACTATGTATAGGGGAATGATCACCTTTCTCTTGACCTGCTGGAGACACTCTTCTTAATGCACCCCAGGATCCCATTGGCCTTCTTGGCCACCAAGGCACATTGCTGCCTCATGGTCAACTTGTCATCCACCATGACGCTCAGGTCCCTTCTGTGGGACTGCTCTCCAGAAGGTCAACCTGTAATCTGTACTGGTGTCCAGGGTTATTCCTCCCCAAGTGCACTTGCCCTTGTTGAACTTCATTAGATTTCTAACCACCCAGTCGTCCAGCCTGTGCAGGTCCCTCTGCATGGCAGCACAGCCCTCAGGGCTATCAGCTATCCTCCCTGTTTGGTATCATCAGTAAACTTGCTGAGGGAGTACTCCATCCCATCACCCAGGTTGTTAATGAATAAGTTGAACAGGACCAGACCGAGGACTGACCCCTGGGGGACACTGCAAACCACAGGTCTCCAATTAATTCTAATGATTAAATTAATTTTAATGATTAAATTTATAAAATGTACATTGCAGTAAGTGTTCTGAAAACGTTCTTAAAATATGTCACAATCCAATTTGTGAGGGAACATATGACTTAGATGTACAACATGCCTTATGAACATGTTTTTATGTTCATAAAGTCTTAAATGTCTTATGAAACCACCTTCTTTAACCCCACAAGAAATCACCTTGGGGTCATCTTTTGAGAATCTGAAAGTTGATATAAATCACAAAGTTGGCCAAGGTCTTTTTGCATATCATTCCTACCCATTGGCTACTTTGAAGCAGAATCAGGGCAAGCTTCTTCCAGTGTACATGAAATGCGGAAAAAGAAACAGTTCTCACTTTTATTAGTATGAGCATCACTTAAATATTTTTATATAGTTCTACTATGTTCTTTAACAACTGCAGATTTTTTTTAAAATACATTGTCTACATACATATGAGTCTATCTTTCTTTACAAACAGCTAAACCTCAAGTCTTTATGTGTCTTATTTGTAGTCGACAAACTGTGACAAAGAGATCTTTTAGATTCCTATCATTTATTTTAAGAGTAAGGTAGTACTTATACTCACTTGTCATACAGTAATTTATGATGTACAGGCCTTGTATTGCAATGAAAACTACAACATCTGTCAGCAAGTTTGGACTATTCTAGTATTTCTTTCATTATTTTTTGGATTGATAAAAAGGCAAATTTATGGAATTCACCCTGAACAGGACACTGTGCAGGGGTGTGAAAGGAAGCTGAGAGAGCTAAAATAATGCCACTCATTTTTTATTTTCATTTTACTAACATTTTTGAGACTTAGAACCTTAGAACATTCTTAATATGCACAATATATAAAATATGTTAAAGATTTACAAAGCAGAAAATTTCTATCTTCTCTTCCTGCCCCTCAAAACCCACTTGAATTCTCAAATTCTCTAGCTGTCATTTTAGATGCAATGCACTAATCTCATGAAAAATTCAGTGAGAGATCTTTTGAAGTTCTTTAATTTGCAAAACAACCATAAGCATGGAATCCTACAATATATCTAAAATGTAATACTGTTGACTGCATTTCTTTTTTTGTAAAATAATACCAAAAGAGCTATGGTTTTTTTGTGAGTATATTTGCTTGAGTTTCTTAGAAATGGTTAGACTCAGTTTTATTCACAAACTTAAAAATACCTTTTCCATTAAAGCTGACTTTTTTGAAATTTTGAAAGCTGGATGCTTCTTAAACATTATCAAATCTCTTATTCAATAGTCTTGTTGCAGCAAAATATGTCTCTGTAAATAATTCAGAGAATTAGTGATAGCTGTCATGGGAAACTGGCAAATCAGGCCAGATTTATACTCTAAACTTGACTAAATTTATTTAGGAGAAGCACACCATGCAGATGGCCAGTTCTTTATACATTATTAATCATCACAACTTTTTTAGTCTCAGAATTGTTTTCTAAAATAATTTTCAATATATAACACCCCCGAGCTGATACCAGACAGGTAGAAGTAGTGATTAGGTCTGCTCACATGATCCTTGGAGGCTTCACTACCCACATTATGGCCATGGTCATTGGGACTGAGAACAAACAAGGAAAAATCTGTCTTTACCCTGCTCCAGCTTTCCCAGTTTATAAGTGATGTTTGTGTTATTGTCCCAAAGGAAGCCATTCTCTGCTCCTGCAAGTACTTATCTTTTTTGGCTTGCTGTGTTTATCTTAGCCTTTTTCTGAAAGTTTTTAACACTTGGGTTCCTTTTATGTGGCACTACATGTCTTTGTTCTTTTGGTAATTCCACCAAACATAAAATTGAATATGAATATGACATAACAATGTTATGAAATACTTATATGTTGTTATTTATTATATATTATTTCTCACTTACACTCCATTTCAAAATAATTTAATGAATGGTTATCGGTTTTTAATCACTACACTGATTTTTCAGTTTGTGCTGTATTTCTTGGTAAACACACTGATTAATGCATTTATAATTTATGGGTTTCACAGCTTCTGCTTTAGACACAGTGCATACTTAGTGTTTTACTACACATGGACAAAAAAATGAGAAAAAGAACAGCATTGTGCTTCTCCTAGATTTCACTGAATTCTAGAATTCAATTAAAAATTAGCATAATTTACTCTTCACTAGATGTATAAACATACTTATAATTTATTTTTCTGATGACAAAATAAGATAGAAAACTTTCCATGGATATTGTAGTTTTGAGGTAATGTCAATACTGTGAAATTCATAGTAATATATTTTCATAATTCTTTAATATTTTATTAATTTAGAAATATTTGAGGTTGCATTTTGCATGAAATACTTCTCCTTAAGGAATTTAAAAAGTAGCAAAGCAATAAAAAATATTTTTCTGAATGTAGGACAAAAAAAATCTTTCTTACTTTACCCACATGATTTTCATTTCTACCATTGAGGTAGTCTCTCTTTTTTTCTGCAAATCTATGTTAATCTGTGTGGTTTGAATATCATGTGCACCTACTTTGGGCCTGAGTACAGTCTTCAGTTGTCAGATGACTCTAAGAAAAGCAAGAGGAATTTCAACAGTCACTACATTCTTTAAGAGTGAGGATGTTATGGGAAAAGTACTTTGGTAATGACAGAAGATCACTCAGTCACTTTTCTAAAGTTGTGAAAACATAGCTTTCAACATCTGGTTGACTGGGGAAAAAAAGATTTTTCTGGGCATGCACTCCAGTCCATCTGTAGCAAACAAGTATATGATTCCTGCAATAACTTTGCCTTGTGTGGCCTCCGGTTTTATATCTTCCAACTTGAGTTGGATATCTTCCAACAGGGAACAGCACAGGGAATCTCTTAAAGTTATCTGGATGTATTTACAAAAAAAACCAAGCTACAAGGTGTTTGTAAACTCTTGTAGCATTCCATAATAATCACATTTACAAGTTTCACTATGAATTTATGTCATGATCAGTGTATATTATGACAGTAGAATAAGACACAGTAGGTCTGGGAAACATTAATATTAATAAAATCAATGAAACATAGTGTTAAAATTCTTATGCAGCTATCCACTATTAATTACTACAATTTTGTACCAGTGGATCAACTCCAATAAAACTCTTCAGAAATAATCAAGCAAACAACTATTATGTTTTTTGTCTCTTTCTCTTTGTGCATTGTCATCTCAGTGTAACCGTGACTATTCCTCAGCAGATTAAAAATAGTGTTAAGAATTAAATATAGTAACAGTTACAGAATGGATTTTCATTCCTCTTCCTCCTTTACTTATTAGAGTTATTACTATGATATCAGAGTTATTACTATGATATCAGATTAGTTTTCCACAATGCCATTGACCAGAAGTGAATAAAAATGCAATATGAGATAAGTAAATATAGTCAGATCGGTTCTATTTTATTTTATGGAAGTTTTCTTTAAAAACTGTATTCT
Organism: Nothura maculosa; assembly: GCA_032353885.1. Lineage (NCBI taxonomy): Eukaryota > Metazoa > Chordata > Aves > Tinamiformes > Tinamidae > Nothura > Nothura maculosa. Next base: position 4,223,914 of record JAUBOD010000151.1, read on the forward strand.
TAAAAAAGTCTGAATGCTTAATGCTAACTGAAGGCTAAATAAATTAAAAGATCTATCTGAGGTAGGAAACATATATTTTCTAATGAGATTTCAAAAGACATAGTATGGCATATTGGAGATAGGCTATTACAGATGACAGAAAATTCCAATAAAACTTCCATAGAAATATTAGGGAAATTATATTAAAAGAACTGCTAATAAAATAGAAGGGATTAAAAACAGCTAACCTGTGGAGAACTGAAAGAAAGTCATTATACTTCTACTTGAGGCTTAGATGATTAAGGGAATTATTGCAAGTATTTATATTTTGAAGGCAGATAATAGAGTTCAAGGATCTGAAAGCTGGTGAAGCTGCCCCCTAGAAGTTTCCTTTTTTATTTTTGATCAATGGAAATTTTCAAATGGAGTATCAAGACAGTGCCATTGTTAATAAACAATTGACACTTTCATTACTGGAAGAATGAATGACTGTAAAAACACCAAGGGCTTTCTAACTTGTGAGAGATCGGAACGACACGTGCACACCATTATGGTGCATAAAGTCGAACCCTTTATTGCGCACAAACTTGAGTCTTTATACCCAGCCGCCTTCCGCGTACCTGGCATAGCAATCCCCATTGGCTGTAACAGTTGATCATTGGTTGCACGATCTAGGTAGTCACAGAGCATGTGGAAGATGAGCAATGATCTTCCTCCTGGATCCAGTCTACTCTAGCTCACTTCCTTCCTTCCTGAGCAATTTCTGCTCTGCCGGCACTCATCTGGTCCTCTGCAATCTCTCACTCCTCCCCCACAGCCATCTGGTCCCTAACAGTAAAAAGAAAGAAATATGATTACTTCTTATCTAAATATTAACCTATTTAAAATCTAATCTTCAAATTAAGGACAGAGAGATGAAGGGGACAGTAGAATTTTTGCATCACTTGTCACATCCAGAAGTTTATGGACATGATATCTGTGTTATCCTTAACAAATCTTCTTAAGAATAGAAGAAGCATGATGAACATTGACAGTTATAAAATATGGCACAGATTTCCAGTGCAGTTTGATGAAAAGTTTTCTGAAAATTGCTGGTTTGTTTTGCTTGTTACTGTAATTGTTTCCTCTTAAATGTACTAACACTGCCAGCAACTAGATATCCTGCAAACACATTTTCCTTCTCTTTATTCGCACTGTGGTACAGTTACACATCCTGTTGTAGAAAGGCCATGCCTGCATTAAATAAATAGGACTATATAGGAGGACCAGCTGGTGCTGAAGTGTCTGAATTGACTCATTTCACTGCTTAGGGCAAGAAAGGGGTGTTTAGGACTGGGAATAATCTAGTGTGTTGCAGCAGACACAGCTACCAGGCATGTAGGTCAAAGTCATCCTGAAGTCTTATAATCAATTTGGACCTTTACGTTCCTCTTAGCATTTGAATCCGTTCATTTTTTACCTTAGTGGACCCCTTGGTTTGACTTCCCCTGAATGAAGATCAATCAGTGTACACTTTATGAAGACAGTGTAGTGAATGGCGTTAACAGACTGGGATCTCTATTTTCAAATCATGATTCTTCTCTCAATAGAAATGTCAGTGTGACATTAGCCAATGGTGTACCAATTGGCCTAGGACTTTTGGGTATATGGTATTGCCAAGTGTTTGGATATGTACCACTGCAATATCTGTTTCTCATGCTATAGACTGCTAACATTTTTTCTATGTACTGCAGCAACCTACCTTTAGAGATAAGAACACTGGCCTAGATTAGGCTGTATGGTATGGTCTGTCTCATTAATTATTGTTGGAGACATTAGTCAAAACAGTCCTTACTGTTTGGAAATGTGCAGATTAAGATTCAGATTAGCTCCATTTAGTATTATGTGTGGGTAAAGATCCCTGTAGCCATTTCACTGTGATTTCTCTCCATTGTTGAAGAGTTATAAATTATGCAGGTTGCCTCGCAGGGGTACTGATAAAATCTGTTAGCAGAGTTGAGGTCATAAAAGGTACTTTATACTGATATATGATATTATTAAAAGCTATGATATTATTAAAATCATTTAGAAATGTGTTAGACACGTAAATGTGTCTGTTTTTTATTAAGGATCTGCAAAATGAGAGATTTTCTTTACTACAAGTTCTTATAGTAGGCACTAGAAAGAACCAGACTATATTCTAAAAATGATAAGAATAATTTTATTGTGCATAAAATCCATCAGATTATATTCTGAATTCTTCAAAGTCTGTGACCATGAAATGCATAAACTTTTCTATATCTGATTTCTTTTTAATTGTAAAAATATGCAGGGCAGTAGAACAAAACAGAAACAAACAGTTAGTAAGTAGAAAGAAACAGTTAAAAATAATATTAAATACGATAGCTGGTCCTTCCATATAATACTTTTGTAGCTGCAGTGTATGTATATGCATACCTGTGTTTTTGTAATGCTTGACAATTTTAAGCTGAAATTTTGTATTTAAAATGTCATAAATTTCAGCTTCATGTCTCTATTCCTATTTAGTTCCTGAACTATTTTATCTAATGAGTGTGGAGCATATTCATTACATCTTTGCAATATTTTCTTCACCTCAAAGCAACTTTTATTTTATTCAGACAAAGCTTTGTACTGGAAGCTGTAAAACAAAATACTAAAAAGAAGTATTTTTGTTGTGTTATGGTTTTTGTGTCCATTGAAGACTGATCCAGTCAGTCATCTAATATAACAATGTATATTCAAATGTAAGTAGTTTCAATTCCAGCTTCTTGAAACTAGAATTCAGAAAATAATTGGATCTAATTCTCTAGTCCTTGCATATCCTCACTGATTTCACTGGTAATCATGTATATGCAAAGAACTAGACCTTCTTTAAATTCTTCTTGTATGAGCCAGTCCAATATCAAGATTCTTTAGTATAGGAAATAGAGAGGGTGAAAGTAGTGTGCAGAATCAGAACTTATATTACAGATATTCTCAATATAGAACTGACAAATACCCTATCCTTCCTGTGTTCTTAAAAGCAACTTTTCACCATGCAGAATAATTTATATAATTATATTGCTATTGTTTCTCTAAAAAAAGATGCAAAAGCAAAACTCTATATGTATGTTTTTAAGAGCCTTTAAAAGCTCTTAAACAGTTTGGCATTAGTACAGCAGCAAAAGCAGGACACCAGAGACTAGGTCCAATTATTCGCTGGATTCTAGGATCCAGCATTCTCTGGAAAGTAATCTCAGTACTCATCCAACGTGTAAAAGAGAATGAAGTTCACAGCAGAGGTCATATAGTCATCAGTACAGTGAGCAGTCTTGTCTAATCAATCCACAGAAACACTTACATGCATGGTTAGTTTTATAGCTGTCTCAGCACTAAATAGCATCTGCTTAAAATGATATCTAGCCACAGAAATGGACTGCAAAAATAACCATTGTTCATGTGTTTAAGAAATAATGCCTGTCACCCAGAAGAGTCATGTAATGAATATTCTCAAAAAAAAAACCAAATAAAAAGGCTTAAAAATGGTAGATAGCTTAAAGTACTTATTAACATTAGTTTCTTAATTACACTATTTTATAGCATATAACTTTAAAACAGCATTCCCACAGAGAAGGAGTTGGCTGTAGCTATGACCCTCATATCCCTTGTGGTTTCATGTCTTTGCTTCTCTCTTCTTTTTTTTCTTTTTTTTTTCTTGCATGACTTCACTGTATTGGACTCATCAAGAAGATAGAAAACCCCACAGATAATTAAGAACCTAAATACATCTAAAAGAGAACATATTCTTTACATATTGGTGCACACCAGTGAGTCTGAGATTATAGTTTTCAGTCTCGCTGTGAACACCTTTTCACATGGAAAAGGCCACAGAAGAGAGGAAACAGCTGCAAAGTTTATTTTTACATTTGTAGTCAAACTTATCACTGTGAAGAGAAGATAACTTGGTTATAAATATGTATGAAAATTCATGAATGTTTTATATAGCTTCCATACTTGAAAAAGCGTTGAAGAGGATGGCTGATACTGCTTGTAGGTATTTGCCATATGTTAGTGGTGATCACAGTTTTTGCCACAACTTTCAGAACAATATGAGTTTTTCATGCTGCAGATGGAATCATCTCTTGGTTTCATTTTTTTGACTGTTTCTTTGTGGTCCAGTTTGTCCATGTTAGCTAGCATATACTGTTCTCTTAAGGAAGTTTTTTCATCCTAACATGGTTTATGCGCTGTTTTAGTTTATGATGATGTAGTTTGCTGTATCTGCTAATACTGTTTTTTAGATAAAAAAATAAAAAGCCACATCTTAGTCCACAATACTTTTATATTTCTTTGTTTTATTGCTCAGAAGGAATCTTTCACCAGTGCAAGCAAGTGTTCACTTCTGCAGGCAGGTATTGCATATGTAAAATATCAAGTCTGCTGATCTATATTCTGGAAAATAATCCATTATTAGTCATGATTATCTTTCAAGCTGTGTATTGATATCTTACATTTCCCAACTCATTAGATGTAATATAGTCTACAATTTGCTGACTATTATAAAATGCCCATCAGAACTTGTTCTTGAAGAAAGTGCCATGCTGCACTTACTCCACATAGAAGGTGGAGATGCAATTCCTGCTGTAATAAGTTTTTGCTCACTTATGCAAAGGGAGTTGCTCTAGCTAAAAAATTAGGCCATACACAGAAATTGCTAGCAATGGACTGCAGTAATAGTGCTGCAAATGTGCGGAGTGAATATCTGAAATTATTCTTGGAATTGAGAGTTATTTTTTAAAAAAAGTTTTATTGAAAATGAACTTTTTATTTATCTGTTAAAATAGATTTTTTTTAGTTTTTGTTACTCAATCTGACTAAATTTTTGTTTTGCATGTTTTGCAAAAAATTTTTCTGCTTGACAAAGGGAGTGAAGTTTTGTTCACCAAGTGGCTACATTCTGCAGACCATTATGATGAATGATATTCTGGTCATGCTTATGACAAATGAAAACTGCTTTCTTACATGATTGTACTCATAATACACCAGGTTTTATTGTAGTGTTTAATTGTAAGAAACTACTTTTATCATAAATCAATCTTCACGTATCTCTTAAACAGCACTTTTCTTCATGGTTGTCATTCTGCCTACAATTCACCAGTTCTGCCAGCATAGAAACTATTTCTTTTTTCTCCGATTTCTTCCTATTAAAAGAAAGTAGATTACATTTTAGGCACTGATAAATAAGTCACAATTCTGTCAGGTATAAACAAGACTGAAATCCGTGAGAAAAGGAATTCCACGTATCTGTTAGAGGATTACAGCCTGCAAATTCTATTTCTTTCTACTTCTATGATTTCAGTGATATTGCTTTGATTAGAAAGGTGGACAGGACTTGTAGTTCATGGAGGCTTATCACATAAGTAGGACTTATCACAGTTTATCTGCACAGGTATCTTGTGCAACTCTGGAGTTAACACTGAGTAGAGAGTGAAAGGAAGAAGAAGGAAAATGTCTTTTTATCTACCTGGTAAATTTAAGGCTGATTTCCGGGGCTGGTGTCATCGCCATAACTTTGGCTTCTTTGAAAACAGGAAGCCTTATGGGGCACTGGGCATGATGGCA
>JAUBOD010000151.1:4229593-4251699 GCA_032353885.1 Nothura maculosa
CCGCCGGAGCGGGAAGGTTGGACTAGATGATCTCTAGAGGTCCCTTCCAACCTTGTAGATTCTGTGATTCTGTGATTTGCTTTAATTCATTTAATGTTTAACAAGACATCGTATTGTCCTTCTTTATGCAAATGAAAATTTTGCCTTTTGTTCTAGGTGATTGTTCTTTAGAACTCTGTGAAAAATAACACTCAAATTTCTTATATTTAATTGATTCATGTCACAGAATGGTTGATGTTTGAAGGGACCTTAAGAGCTCATCTAGTCCAACCCCTCTGCTCCAACAGGAACACCCAGAGCACATGGCACAGGGACGCATTTTATTTTTCATGTTTGTAAATATGTCACAAATGTAAGGAATATTAATGTCATGATTAATTTAAGTAAAATATGAATTAATATAAATATAGAATCTACAAAGACTTTTAAACAACAATTTATTTTTCGAAAGAAACTAATCAGTACATTTAGGATATAAAATAGCCACTATAGTAAACTCCATGAAATGCAGTGCTCTCATATTTATCCTCCTGCTTAAGATGGGTAGATGGATTAAGAAATATTCACACAAAGCGTGCTTTTTTATATGCAGAGATTTATTTCAATAATTGCTGAAAGATTAGAATAGAATTGTACTTACCCTGTTGAGAGGTTCACTGCTCTAGTTAAATGTCCATTAAATCTTACAGACATTCATCAGACTTTCCAATACTCTATTATGTTCTTGAAGTTTTAGTTTTAGGGTTTCTATAAAATCTCTAAAAATATTGTTTTATTTTATTTAAAAATCTTTTGGAAAAAAATAACCTTGCTATGTTTAACCTTTGCCGTGAACAGTCTGCACTCTTAAGAGCTAACAGTTATAGTAAGCTAACTAATTTTCTTTTTAAAGAAGATAATAATATCCATAATAATAACATGAATTTTAATAAGAAACAAGGTGCTAGAAACACAGTTTTTATTAACTGTTTAAACACTGTGATAAAAACAAATTGCAATGGTGCCAATATCTGGTTAATTTCAACAAAATTTATTGCTTTTGTTATCTGTAGATATTGCAAATCAGATAAGAGATAAAGAAAGAATGATAGGAATTTGACAGTAAAACTGAAGAAAGAAAAAAACAAGAAAATATATAAATGAAGTTCTTCCTTTCCTTTCTTTTAAGGCAATGCAATTTTTAGTTCCACAGAAAATTTGGACTTAGTGATTTCACAGTATCACAGAATCTTCAAGGTTGGAAGGGACCTCTAGAGATCATGTAGTCCAACCTTCCCGCTCCAGCAGGCACACCTAGAGCTTGTGGCACAGGGTGACATCCAGGGTGGCATCCAGGACCTCCAGAGAAGGAGTCTCCACAACCTCCCTGGGCAGCCTGTTCCACTGCTCTGTCACCCTCACAGTAAAGAAGTTCCCCCTCACCTGCAGGTGGAACCTCCTGTGCTTCAGCTTGCACCCATTACCCCTTGTCCTATAACTAGCCATGACCGAAAAAAGCTTGGCCCCCTCTTCCTTACAATCCCCCTTCATGTATTTATACATGTTACTAAGATTCCCTCTCAGCCTTCTCTTCTCCAAGCTGAACAAGCTCGACTCACACAGTCGCGCCTCGTAGGAGAGATGTTCCAGTCTGTTAATCATCTTTGTCGCCCTCCGCTGGACCCTCTCTAGAAGCTCCACGTCCTTCTTTTATTGGGGAACCCAGAACTGCACACAGTGCTCTAGGTGCGGCCTCACCAGAGCTGAGTAGAGGCACAGAATCACCTCCCTTGACCAACCAGCAACACTTCTCCTGATGCAGGCCAGGATCCCATTGGCCTTCTTGGCTACGAAGGCACTGCTGACTCATTACTAACTTGGTATTAACCAGGACTCCCAAGTCCCTCTCTGCAGAGCTGTTTTTCCTGTTGGAAAAGCAGTACCTTTATTTGGATTTATTTGGTAATCCACAATGCTATATTACAAAAAGCACAGATGTTGTTATTCAGAGTGTCGTCTGGTGGCTTCTCTTAATACTTGTAATAGATCTTTTGAGAACTCCTGTATAGGTGGAAGAGATTTCTAATCTTCATTGACTTTGCTAACATGTAAAGGAACATTGACAAAGTAGGTTGAGTAAACAGAGATTCTAATTCCATTTTATGTCCTTGAACAGGATAGTCATTCCTTTTCACAGAATCCCAGAATCTCAGAATGGCTAAGGTTGGAAGGTACTTCTAGAAATCATCTAGTCCAACCCTCCTGCTTCATCAGGGACTCCTAGAGCACAGAGCACAGAGTGGCATCCAGGCAGTTTGGGAAGATCTCCAGAGAAGGAGACTCCACAACTTCCCTGGGCAGCCTGTTCCAGGGCTCTGTCACCCTCACAGGAAAGATATTCTTCCTCACATGAAGATAGAACTTCCTGTGTTTTAATTTGTATTCATCCCGTCAATGACCACCACTGGAAAGTGTTTGGCCCCATCTTCTTTACCTTCTCCCATTTTATCCCAGCCTTATCTCCTGAAAGTGACTAGACATTCTCAGTTTAAGAGTAGCTCCTGAAGTTGCATTGTTTCCACATAGTTTGCCAGGTAAGCCTCTATTTCTTTTTATTATTTATCATGGGCTCTGCTCCACATTTGTGCCTCAAACAGCTGTTGAGGAGAATAGCATATCTTCAGCAGCAGATAAATGATCTTAAGAGAAGACTCTAAAGGGAAGAAGAGGTGATTCTAGAAGATTATTTTGAGCAACAATATGATAAAGCTCTTCTTATGACTCAGCATAGGGAATTACTCATCAGCGAGTATTTTTCCTTCTAAAATCTCTTAGTTAAAGGAAGCAGTGATAAAGGACTTGTACTATATTGCATTTTAGTAACGTTTTCTTATTTACTAGATTTGTAGATATTTAGTAGATATGTATTCAAAAAAATTCTTAAGAACTCGTCTTGTTAACTCACTTATGATTCTTTAAGTTACGCTTATCTTCAGATTTTCAAGATAAGTTCTCAAAATATTCAAGACTTGTGTGCGGCATGAAATGTGCTTGTCGTATGATCCCTCATTCCTACAAGTTCATTTGCTTTTCACTAATGGCAGTGGCTAATGATAGTAGTTAGCATGATACTACTATTATAGTAGTAGATAGTGGTATTAGCCATCACTAGTGGCTAATGATAGTAGTAAAAGAACACACCCTATTGATATAAGGAATAAAAAAAGATAATAATCGATGCCATATGGCAGCACGTTTAATCCAACTGCAGCAGGGAATTTTTTTTTTTTTTTTTTAAAGGACTAATTCAGACTGGGAAAACTAATAAGATAGATAGGATTCCACATCTTTTGAGATGGATCTTTTGAGAGATTCTGAGCTTGTATTGCCTTTTAATTTTACTTTTGTCTGAAGATATGTTTTACAATCTAAAATTTTACAAAATTTGTGTCTCTTACCCAACTATGCTTGACATGACCTGATGTGTCAGGAATGCTGTTCATAGTACTGTGTGCTCTAAACAATTTTTAGTGTTAGAATGATTTAACGTTGTAATGTTAATGTTTTAATGTTTAATATTTGCTAATCTATGTATAGTTTACTTTTTAACTCAAGCACCTACAAATATAATGAAAGTAATTTCTCTATGCCAGGTATACTATGACTTGTCACACTATGCAATGTTCACTGAAGTTTCTAGAGTAAGAGCAGTTACGAGAGAAAGGACAATGGTGCTTAATTGCTGTATAAACATTTGCATTAGACAGTCTGTGTTTAGCTAAAAGCCACTAAGACTAGCCTGACTGTCATGGTTACTATTCTGTAAAAATGACATAATTTCAGTTCCCTGGACAGCAGTTCATTGGTTTAATGGCAGAATGTATATTCCAAGCACTTTTTGGTAGTGACTCTGGAGGAAGCCCTAATAATCTGGAATAAATTGTGGATAAATAACTAAGAATGTGGTGTTTTTCCCCTCATGCCCGTTGTTTTGACACAAAAGCGACTAGTCTGCATATCAGCACTTCTGTCCTATAGTCACCACTGCACTCTTCTTAGAATCACTTCAAAGCTTGTCATAAACACTTACATTAGAACAGCTGAGATGATAGTAAATGGCTCATCCCTGGCCTTCCACTGAGATTTTTTCTCAGTTTCTGAGGTGGATTTTGAAGCCCATGATGTGTTCTGAGATACCACAATTGCATTACTGGCCTTCATCCTGTCCTGTATGTCCTTGTCTTATTCAAATAGCATATATCAGAGTTAATGAATGTAAAATACTGTTTCTGTTTCTAAAATAGGAACAGTGAAAGTAATTTTATTTGGAGATGTTTCTAGTGGACAGCAAGAAATACTATAAATAGATAAAATGAAAAGTAAATTTATTAAAGAACTTTTGTTTAATGGGAGTGCACCACAGCTGTAGTGAGAAACAACGCTTTCCTTATGCAGAGAACTTATATGTCATCTTTCATACGCACTTCTTTCTGTATAAAAACATTGTCACTGAAAAGCCTCAAGTAAAAAGTTACATTACAAAGTTATATACTTTTTTTTGGAAAGTATTTATTAGGTTTCTTGGTAATAATACTTTTAATGAAATATCTGATTGGTTTATTAGAGGGTTGTTGAATGTACATTCTATGCCTTTTGATCTTTTCAATTAAAAGATATCGTAGAGTTTTGTCTGTATTTTTACCTGTATTTTTATATGTATTTTTACTGTATTTTAAACTAAAATTTTGTAATTAGGGCACTTTGTTGTTGTTCTCCCTTTTTATTTTTTCTCCCTCTTGGATGTATTTAATCTTTCTGATGTGATGTTAAAGCCTGTCTTATGGGTTCCAGCAAAGTAGAGTTTGAGCTCTTAACACTTTTTCACAGGAGCATTCTCATGCACATGCAGAACAGATTTAATTGAAAGGCAGTAAGAGATATCATATCATTTACCTTGCAGCTGGAAGCAGAAGAGGCATCAATAAGAATTCATTCATTTGATGCCAGATTTGATATGATGCATTAAAAAGAGAACTTAGAAGAACTTTGGCCAGTTTTTTTAATAGGAATATATTTTCTTAAACAATCAAGACAATAAACAATAAAAGTAATATTATAAATAGTGCTATATTTTTCTCATCTCTTCCCTAGCACTTAAGAAAATATTTTAATTAGCTCATGATTTTCAAATAGAAAGAGAATGAAATACTTCTGATTTGAAAATAAGAGGATTTAAAAAAAATTCTTATTAAATTTGTAACTAATAATAATACCTTTCAGTTTCATGTAAAATCATATACAAGTTAACTCTTAAAATATTTCTTCAGAATAGAAATCTATAAAGTCTTATTTTTCCAAATGCTGTGCCATACGTTTTCTCAGAATGTCATATAGCTCCCAACTCTTTTTTTTTTTTTTTCACAATCTCAATGAAGAAGAGATTCTTCAGTTTCTTTTAATGACAATAATCTTTTTATCTTTCCTATGTATAATTGATTTAGGCTACAGGAGATTGGCTGAATAGGGTAAATGTGATGGGCCAGTTAATAGTAGCTTATTAGTAGATTTTAATCAGATGGATTTTTGCTTAACATTACAATTTTATTATTTTTATCAAAAATATTTCTTATATCTAAAAATATGTTTCACTGATTTTGCTAGGCATGAATAAAATGATATTGACTAGTTATCTTTGTTATCTTTCCTGTTTAAAGTCTATGTGGTAGCAGAAGCATTAGTCTTGAAATAAATCACTTTAGAAAGGTTTGATGTTAAATAAATACAAAAAAATCAGGATCATGGCTGGCTGAATTTTTAAATGTACTTGGTGCAAATTAAAAAATTTTTTTTTTATATATGCAGATCATCATATTTCCCTGTCTATAATATAGCTTTCTGATGCTATTGTTATCAGAAAACTTGCTTTGCTTGAGCAAATATGATGGAAAATTTCTGTACATTGATAGTTGCTAGCAGATGAAAAACTTCATCTGAAGATAAACAGGAAACTGTTTATTTAATTCTAATATTTAATAGGAAAGAATATGTAAGTTAACTTGGTCAATGCTTTAATTTGCAGTCTTTTAAAATAACATTTTACATCCAAAACTTTCACAGAATTTAAATTAGGTATTATTATCTGATGACTTGAAGGGTTACTGAGTGAATTTGACATTTGTTGAAACTGAAACTTTCACAAGAATGATCCATTTTTAATAGTAATTTCTGTGAAAAAAAGCTTTCTCTTTCTATACATGATATCTGCTGTAATCGAGGATCTCATTATAGGATTTTTTCTGACTGAAGAAGATGAGGGTGAAATTTGGAAGATTAGTTTATTTTTGGCCACTGTCTGGAAACTACTGTGTTCAATTTCGAGAGTGACCCTGACAATAAAATAGATGCAGTTCTCTCTCTTCGTATATCTCTCCACTTATTCCCTAAAACTGGCAAGAGGCATATGTCTGTTCAGTCTGAATGTATTTCTGTGCATTGAGAAAATCATATGCTACCCTGCTTACCCAGTAACCTAATATCTTATGTTTAAGTCTTCAAGAAGGAAAAAAGGTGTGGAATAGTCTTTAAATTGTTTCTTATCAGGTTCTAGGAGTTAAAGAAAATGTCTCTAAAGAAGCATGTAGTCCACTGAGGATATCTTCAAATAATCCAAAGAAAGCAGGCCTGCATTTTATTTTAGTGGAAAAGCTTACTATTTAAGATTTAGTTTAAGAAAATTGTGTTCTTCAAACTATAGAGAAGGATCTTCCTAAACAGGCATAGTTTTAGCTCATCCTCATTTAGTATGAAGAATGCCATTCAACAAAAGTCCAGAGAGAGTAAAGAGAACAAAAAAGCACAAGAGATTGTGAATGTGCTTACAATAATTCACAAGATTGTGAATGTGCTTACTAGTTAATGAACAGCTTCTCCATGGGTTTCTCTTAGCCATGTTTATGTATCAAAATAAAGTGACAGGACTACTACAGTACTGGTAGATAATACTATTTGTTGTATATAGTGCTCTGCCTACTTAAAAAACAAAATAAATGCTCATTAATTAATTAATCTAAACTTTTATTAGAGGGATGTAGAACCTTAACATATCCATTAACAGATTCTTCTGCATACAGAAACCACCCTCAGTTGTTTTAAGACACATAGCACTGATAGCTCAGTTATGCTTCAAGAGTTTTTTGATAATCAATTATCATCTTCATTCTCTTTGGCCCAGATGAGTTGAATCCTTACCACTGTGAAGATACTATTTGTATCTACCCATATCTCCATAACTTATGATACAAGATCTTGTCTATGAGACTTGACGTCATGGTCTACCATGATGTCCAGAGGCCTTGCCCATGTCTCAGTTTTAAGTTCAATTATGTATTGTAACATCTCTCTTTTTTTTCTTTTTCTATTGAACTGAAAGCTAAGAACTAATTTGCTGTGAGATAAAGACTTCCTACTCTGTTTAGTGTTAGTGTTAAGAGACGGTAAGAGTTAACTTGATCAAAGAGTTAGCTTGATCAAATGTGTCATAACAAACCATTTGTACTACTCTCATGGAAACTCAAAGCAAATTATGTAAGTGCCCCTATGGCACTGAACAGCATTTTACATGGTTGAAATACGGCAGATGGTGCTCAAGAAAAGAAAAAAATCTAATATAGTGTATAATTTTGCAAATTAAGAAGAGTATCTCCTAATTATGTTTGTTTAGTTGGTTGATCTTTTCTTTTTGTATATTTGGACCAACTGCAACAAACCTGTACTAAGTGCTCCCCTTTTTATAAAACCCTTAAAAAATTTATAAAACAGAAAAGCAATACAGGAAGAGAAAAAAAAGAAGATTTACCATTTTTACAGAAAAAAGAAAATATTTAAGATGTTTGAAAGAAGGCAGTAGCATAAACTCCTGTGTTCTTATATTATATTTGAATTTTATATCAGAATTTAGAAACACAAAGCAGACTAGAGTGCATAGCTTGCAAAGATCAAATTGCCAAGTGTTTTAAAATCTAAATCTTTTTCAAAGGATGATCCAGGAATTATTGGAGATTCATGCTCCTTCTGTATTCTATCAAGTACTTTACCAAATATATATTATTTTTATTAGTTTTACTCTCTTTTGTCCTTTGCTACTTTCACACATGACAGCACTGTCACACCATCAATTTTCCTTCTCATTATATCTACAGAATTCCCCCTTTCCCTTAGCAAGCAGAATGCACCATCTACTCCAAGGACACTGATAATTCCGTTCCTGCTAATCAGGTGGAGGGAAACTCTCCTGGGAATACATTCAGCAAAGAATGTATTCTTTCAGTCCAAAGAGCTTTACCAAGACATCACCTACAGTACACCTGATCACCCTTGAACGGATTATTATAACATGTTAACCTTCTGCTTCTGCTCTTCCACCAAGCAAAGCCTCAGTTAGGACATCTAAATTTAGTGTTTTCTTTTAAGTTAAAAGATATAAATTGCTGTGATGGGTATATCTGGCAATATCCTCTACCTGCACAAGTTATCATTCATTTTAGCTACATGCATGTGTATAGTTATGCTATTTTTATTGTCTCGGGTCTTATCAACCTAGTAAGTAGTAAATGTTTCCCTCACATTGTTCTTAATTACCAACAAGTAGATACCAGAAAGTATTTTAACAACAAGTATCTCACATATAGAGATGTCAAAAAGACACTGATTTTTAATGAATTCCCAGATCCTAATTTGCTGCCTTCTTCTTTCTTGATGCAAGAAGTTTTTCCTTCTTGTTATAGAAAAAAAAATGTCTCCTGCACTAGATATTGCTTAGCAAAATTTCTTGCAAATTAGGGATTGCCTATTAGAAACTTTCCTATTAACAGCTGATCCCAGAAGTTTCCTGCCTTTCAAGATCATTTCACCATGTTAACTGCTTTCTCCAATTACATATAATAGTATCTTACATTTCTTGGGAATATTTTGGTATCCGCTGTCTATCTTATTAGCTCTATACTTCTTTTTCAACTGAATTCCATACCATCTTATGTTTGATCAGGAGAAAGTGCTAGCCTGTTTCTATTATGTCTGTATAGTATAAAATAACTCTAGCTATATTGTGTGGGGGAATTTGTGAAGCAGTGCTATTAATGTAGCAATGAATCAAGCTACATGGAATAGACTTGATTTGTCTACAGCAACTTACTGATTCTCACAACTAAAGTATGAATCTACCATCACAATCAAGAAGTGTGTCTTATCTTGATGTTCATGTGGGTGCTTTTCTCCCAACTTAAAGTATAAGACCATGCCTGACCTGCTGCTCAGTAGCATCACTAAAGAGGTCTTGGTCACTGCCTCATGATCTTTGTTTCAAAAATTCATATTTTAGTGAAAGACAGATTTCTTATGTTTATGTGGCTGTATTTGTCTTTGTAGTGTCAGATTTAGACATTGGGCCAAAATATTGGGCCAAAACATTGGGCCACTCTGTTTCTGTAGATATTCTCTAACTTACTCTTTACTACTGTCTTCCTAAATGTGTTTTAATTTTGAATGACATCCCTTCTGAAATAATCCTTCCAAATGTTCTTCCAGTCCCTCTGCTGCCATGCTTGTAATCACTCTTGTAGGAATGCTTGTTGGCTGATAAAACTCCAGCTCCATAAACACCCACAAGGCATTCCCACAAAGCAATAACTAAATCTTCAAACAGAAATAAAGCCACTGTGAGAGACTGCTGCATTATTCTTGAATGAGTCTGTTTCCTAATGTGTATTTGAATAATATCTTTCTCATATAACAAAAAAATCAGTCTTTTCCTCCCCCCAGCCCCGCCCTCTCCCACAACCCCCCTTCACCCTTGTAGTAGCTTTGCTTTGCTTACAGAAACTGGAACACTTAAAGGCTTTGGCATAAGGATCAGAACTATAAATTCGCACAGAAGGCATTTTCCTAGCTCATTTTATAAAAAGAAGACTTCCACTTTTCTATGTTCCCTTCATGTTTAATAATCTTTTTGGAAAGAGAAGAAGAAAAAAAAAACTTTAAAAAAGCTTAAGACAATTAATCTGTTAAAAATAATCCTAAATGCCAACATGAGAATTTATTTCATTTTCATTTATTCCCCATATACCTACACTTAACTAAACCCCCAAAATTCCTATTTCATCAACCTAAGTGTGATATTTTAAATCTGATAATAGAGACAAATCTAAGGAAATCTATGGTTTGATTTGTTTCTTAGGTTGTTCTTACAGATGTTCAGAAGGTATTTATAGCAATGTAGTGTGAATTTGAAGAGCTCTCATGTCACTAAAACTGTGACATCAAAGAAAAGAAATAAAACTTATAGTTACATCTAATCTATTAATGAAAAAGAAAAACAAAATTTGATGTAGACTAATTTAAAGGAGTTATGTATCCTCATTACAATATAGGATTAAAAAACATCCAAACTTTGTTTTCTGAGTAAGTGCAGTAATTACAGCTCAGAAAAAATAATCTTCTGTTATTATGGATTTCATGTAGCTAATAGAGTAAGGGTTAAAAAAAGAAGTCTGTGTAATCTAGTAGGGTATTAACTATGAGACATAATTGCAGCTAATATGAAGCATTATTCCCTGCTCTTTCTTCACATCAATGTAAAACTTTGTATTTTTAAGATATGGCTTACAAACAAGCTTTAAGTCTGCCCCTCTGAGAACATCATATGACATTGCATTAAGCCCAGTGGAGAGAGCTGCATTTCACAGCAGTCTCAGATAAGCCCATGGCTTTGTAAATCTTTCACATAGTTTATTATAAAAGTGTTATAGCCTCTAGATAAGCCCTGGCTTAAGTTATTTGGCTGAATGTTTTTGTTTATCATGATTTTATATTCAAATCTCAATTAAAAAAAAAGTACATTATTTTTATACTGTAAATGAACTTTGTAATCAGGTAAAATCACAGGCAAAAAGAAATATTTCTAAAGTTTATTTTCTTGAGATATATGTGGAAGAAAATACGAGCTCTTCCTAAAAGTCTTCTTCACAATGTTATTTTCACTGTGCCCCAGTAGAAAATGAGAGCATTTTATAAACGCCAGAGTTTTTTATTTTTGAAATACTCTCCGGATAATGAGAATATTTTCAAATATTCTTCAAAGAAGAACTGATACAAAATTCTTGAAAATATTGGTGACCATATCGCATTAAATAGCTAAGTAAATAATAATATTTGTTGAAATACAACAGAGCACTAAAAACACACTGTAGTAGGGAAACAAATATTTATATTTCAAGTAGTAGTCTTTTTGTGCTTTGCAAATTAATTGGGAAGACTTTGTCTTCAGATCTTTAGGCTATTATTATTGTTCATTCAGCAGAAAGCTTTTTATTTGCTGACTTAAAAACCGACTTCAGAGAAGGATAGATGTTTATGCATCAGTATGGGCTTATTTCCACAGTACAAATCACTGTTTGACACTTTGCTAAAAGAGCACAAAAGTACAGCACAGGCCTCTCAAACAGGCCGAGCATGTTCTCGTAGAAAATACACATTTGATGATATTTGTTTGAAGAGTTCTAAAAGACATGGGGAAGTTGTGACCATTCCAGACAGCCACTACTGTCAGCAGTTACAATGGACAAATAAATAATGGTGACCCCTTTTCAAGGAAAGGTATCATAATCTGTCAAATATTGTCTCTCTTGGCTGCATGTCTTCCCACTGACTTTTCACTTCAAGATGTGCTTCTCAAATGAAAAAAATATTAACAAAAATAAGAAATAATTTAGATTTATAGCAGTAAGGATAGTCACTTAATGTGGATTTTTTAAAAAAACTTGGTCCTTTAGAAGGAATACTTCTTTATTATATATACCGCAGACTAATTTTCCAGAATATGGCAGTGGCTGGATGACTAGATTCATAAATCAACAGTGTGATGAGCTTACAGCTTTTCTGTTGCTCTGTCACACAATGTTTATTCCTCTCTTGTTAACCAGAATAGGTCACAGTAGGAGGAGAATGAGGAAAAGCAAAATATGGAATATATAACTTTTATACAATTTTATGAAAATTCATTTTCATAAGCTTGCATGTGGTGGAAATATGGAGCTTTCTTCTCCTGCCAATTACATGAACTGCAGCCAAAACATAACAGCATAATTAGCTCAGAATCCAGCTTTTTATGTCCTGCTTTAGATCTCTGTACAGAGCAGCAATCCACCATCCTGGCAAAGAAGATAACAAGTGCTAGCGCAGGTGTCCCTTCTCCACTCTCCTTTGCTCTCGGCAGGCACACTGAAAACATCATGTGAGAGGTGCTGGGCTTTTAAGTGATCAGCTTTCCAAGGCAGCACAAGGCAAAGTACTTTTAGCAGAACCTACTGTGAAATCTAGAGCACAAGCAGTGGTTTCGTACATGGAGGGAGGGCACATCTGATTCGGATTTGTTTGAGATGCTGACCAAGGTTTCATTTCATTGTTGAAATCCCGTGCAGGGTACAAGCATAAATCATAGAATATCTTTTATCTGCCTCCTATTCCTGATAAAAAGCACTCTGCGGTTTGACCTTCATATGGCACACATTGTAGCTGATTTTCCACAATGCAAAAGTCACCTTTAAAGACAGAAGGGAACAAGGATCTGTACAAGAATCTGTTTAATCATGTGTTATACAGGAAGGTCACTCGTTGTGCTGCCCCTTCATTCTTCACATGTTATGCTTTGGCTGTGAAAGGCTATTTTCAAATTAGTACCAATAGGGTGAATTTTGAGAGATATTAACTCTTTGTTTATGCATTTCTATACTCTGCATTGCATTGTGCAACTGACCTGCAGGCTGACAAAATGTTAATTTGCCTAAAGGATGTTCATTTCATAGTATTTTTTTTTTTTTTTTGTGACAGTTGGTAATTTGCTTATTTACAGTTTCCATATTAGATCTTCTAACACAGCAGATACAAACCAATAACCCTTGTTTGAAGGGCCCATGTTTTGTTCCCTCTTAATGATACCACATGTGGAAAAATGAAGCTTCTTTTACTTTTCCCATCCTATGACATCTGTTTTGTTATGTGTTAACTTCAGCTATGTCACTATGTCACTATAAATTGCAAATAATTTTTTATGAATCCAGTTATGTAACTCATATAGGAGTGGAAACAAAAGTTCTATATACTGAATTGCTATATTTTTTCAAGAATGAATCCCCTCATGCAAATTTTCTTTCACACTACAAATAAAAATCTAAAACAGAGCAAACATATTACTGAAAACGCATTTAAAAGCACATACAGAGATAAAAATCATTTTAGGTAAGAAATCATGTTACAAAGACAGCTTGGGTCTTGGAGTTGTTTTTGATGATTTTTAGGAATTTTTTTTCTTATAGTGGAATTTTGTTTCTGCTATCTGTGCCTTCTACCATTTCCTAATTTATATTACTGCATTCCTTCCAGCTGAGGTTGTATTTAGAGGTATCAGCATTTGTAAATGAAACAGTTTACTTTCACACTGGTCTTTCTGCTTGCCTATGGACCATATGCAAACACAAAATCAGCACTCTTGTAGTCTTCATTGACCCCCAGTTTGTTCTGAAGACTTCATAAACATTTACTACTTATCAAAATACAGGTTCCCATTAACAGATGAGATCAGCTCATCAATTGCAAGTGAAACGTTGTAAAGCTGAACCATGTAAATTCCGATTTCAAGTGGAGTAAAAGAAGTAGCAATAGCCATAAAGCAATGTCAGGATGTGCCAGAAGCTGGAAGATTCAAGGAAGGACTTACTGTATTTAGTGAAATTTATTTTCATTATTATTTTTGCTTTTACTGTAAAGATGAAACTAGCACAGATATCTTTGTGCATGCAACGAAGGCAGAAATCTACAAGACTGGCAGATAGACGGTAAGAGGAGACTAATGCCTTTGGTTATTCATGATTATGCAACTTCCCTATATGCCATTTTTCCTACATAACATTTTTTTGCCTTAGATGTGATGATGAAAAAAAAAAATCCAAGCTCCCCTTGAGTTTGAGAGGTTAACTGTTGGGAAAATTATCCTTTTATGAATCAAAAAAAAAAAAAAGAAGTGACCTGTAAATAATTGATGATGTAAATATAGAATCACATGATATCATTTCTCTATGTTACTTCTCAGAATAGAATTTCACTTTAATGTTATATTTATTAGATTAAAAACAGAAAAGTAGGTTAAGGAACACTTAAGTGGGAAGTAGATTTCATTCTATGTACTCTGATAGTTATTAAACTTCTAAGTGTGCAAAACTATTATGAATCCTGTGATAGCTCATACACTGCTATAAAAAAAGGAAAAAGTGACAGATAAGTGTGTAAAGAGTAAATACAGGGATCACAAGAACAGACTCCTTTTTAATTTATTTGTTTATTTTTTTCCTCTTTGCCCATAGTTACTAGGAACTTGAATGCTTGCCTTAGTAACTGAACTCTGCTTTTCCTTTACATTCCAAAGTGTTGTTGGGATTTTCCCAGCTGCCTATCTTGGATTCTGTCTGCATCAATATCATGCAACAACACATAGCCTGTTGTTGATTCAAGTTCCCTTATTAGTCTCATTGTTATTCGTGTTCTTTTCAGATAGACATTTAGACAGGGAACACTGACTCCATTCCTTATCCTCAACCTCTGTGCCAATACTCTGAGAACCTAGAGGTGTTTTATTGCCCAGAAAATTATGCATTTCTACATACTCATTAAAAATAGTCTACATACTCATTCTATATATTTATTTTCTATCTCTCTCTATATGTATCTATTATCTATATAATTTATCTCTTTCTTGTTTTTAAATATCTATGCTTTTGTTTTCCATTTGTAAAATATAAATGAAAGTAGTAGTTCACAATACTACAAAATTCGACAAAAAAAATGTTAACTGCTGGCAAAACACAATGACACTAGAGGATAGAAAAGCATGAGAAACCCCAAAGTGGGAAGTAAATCATTTTTACCTTATTCATAAGAACTAAAGAGGAGACAGCAGATTACAGAGGTCTGCCTACTGATTCCAAAATACTAATCACTAATTTGAAAATAATCAGTAACATTTTTTGGTCAGTGTGCACAATAGTCTTGAAATAACTGGAATATAGAAAAAAAAAATAAACTGCCATGTATAAACACAGAACAAGACACAACTTTTGTCTCCAAACTGTTAATATTAATTACAACTGGTTACAATTACAGTGTTTGATATAATTTTGCAATGTCTGTCACAAAACGAACTGAGCTTGTTTCAAGTGCAAGTATGGCATATTTTCTTTAGTTCTGTTGTTTCCACCAGCTTTCCTTGAGGAATTTAGTTCATTAGCTGTATTTTCTTCCAGTTGCACAAATGTAACCTGTCTTATTGAATAATAAAATCAGAATAAACAGCCAAATTATAATTTCTGTGAATCTCAGCAGAAGCAAAAACAGTTTAATTTAATTGAGTTTTCTTGGAAGCAAATAGTTGTGTTGCATATTATCCATAATGCTAAGTTAACAAAACAAAAATATTCTTTATAAATAAAGAGGATGGATTATTCAGTACTACAAAGGATTATACTATGCACAGATATCAAATACTTTTAGATTAGTAAATATATTAATGTATATTTATATGTTATATTCATATTCATTATTAGAAAAATATTTGAACTGAGAATTCTAAATATAATCTATGTGAATGAATTTTCCTATCGCTGTACAATTAAATTAAATTAAATTTAAAATAAATACAAATTAAATGATGTCTTATTTCTCTATTGCAACAATCAGGTGGAGAAGAGCCATAAAAGTGATCCTGTTGCCAGGAAAATCTTGTCTCATTAAGACTGTAAAATCTAGTAGAGAATCCCTTACAGAATATTTTTACTTTGTCTTAAAAGTATTTTAATTTATTTTTATTTATAAAGAATCCCATCTACTATTTTCTTTCTATGCACACCAGGCATTTTATCGTATATATATGAAGGTGTGTATATATATATCTGTATGTATATGTGCTATGAATATAAAACCACCAGGAGAAAAAAATATATATTTTTGCTACTGGCACTTTTCTGCACTGTTGAAACACTTTTGACCTCACTTGGATGAATATGACAGGAAAAAAATAGAAAAAAAATCTATTAAAATATTTTGAATTTGCTTCCACAATATTTTAGCAAATGCATTGGCTTTCCAGGATATTCCAAGAGAATACTCATTAAGCAAATGTCCGTTAATGAATTAAAGATTTTCACATATTTTCGTTTCATAATGAAATTGAGATTAGATATTGAATGTCCATGTAGTGTTAAATTTATTGTGTATACTATCTGATATTGAGCTTTTTCAATTTGAGACACAAAGCCAGTCAGGCAGCTATGTCTTTAAACTGTTTTTCAGAAGTTCATTGTTCCTCGGAAGGATTTAAGTCAGATTTCTTGCTTTTAAGGTAGAAACCACATGAATTCTAAAGCAGCAAAAAACAAGCTGTAAGGAGGAAGAGGTTTTAGAGGTAGAATCTAGTCTGTCCATAAGGTGGCAGTGTCGCAACTATTTTTAAGTGAAGCAGAAAAAGATAAGAGAACTGTTATTTCTAGGCTCATTTCCAAGGTAGGAGAGCACAGTATGGCAACAGATCCAGTGTTTACAGGAAACTGTTTTTTTTTTTTTTTAAAAAAAAAACAACTTATGTATAAAGCAATCTAAGTAATAAAACTACAGGAAATCATCGAAATCAAATCTTGTGTTACTAATACCTGGGTTTAAAGCAAAGAGAGATTCTAGCAAGCCACAGAAAAAAATATGCAAAAATATGTTAAATGCACAGTCTCCATAATATTAATCTGAAATAGCATGAGACATTCAGTTATGATTATGTTACATGGTTCAAAAACATTCCTAGAAGTGTTTTTTTTTTTCTTCTTTTTAATAAAGTAATGTTATTCTAAAACATGAATATGAGGAAAGATTGCACACATGCACACACATACACTTGCACAGATATGGAAGCAGTTCCATATCTGGAACTGCTGAAACCTGGAACATATTCAGACAACCTGAACTTTTAAATCCTATTCCCTTGGCACTCTACTAAGACTTTAACTAAAGGTTAGTCAGAGCAGGTGTGGAAACAATCAGTGGATGAGTTTAGGGCGTGCATCATTGCAACAGCTTTTCAAAATTCTTCACAAAATATGAAAAATATCACCAAAATGCAGATAGAGAAGAGCTCCCTGCCTGTTTTTCTCAGCTGTATTCAGTAGGATTGATATTGTTTGTGCAATAAAAGTACTCAATTAGACATCATTTGGCCATTCCTACTCAATTCTGATTATGCAGTTGGATAAGGAAAAATTTGGATCAATACCAAATATGCAATTTTTATACAGACTACATATTCTTACGAAGACTTTTCTGAGATAATTTTTCCTTCTGCAAAATATTTACTCTAAAATCGCATCTTGTAAAGTACAGAGGATTGGAAAAAAGGAAACCTGTTGGCCTGGAGTTGAAAACAGAGGTCCTTTATATCCCATACAACTACATTAAATAAAAATGAGGACAAGTTAATATTTAGAGTTGAATATATTGGTTTCCTCTCTTTACAATACTTCATTGGATAATCACTGCTTTTGCCTTTTTAGAGTCAAATTATCATGTTTAAAACCTAGTTCAGTCCCAGATTTGCAGTGATTTTTTGCTATTAATCCTTTGGAGAAGCATTTTTCTCATCCAACTGATTTAGACAAACCACAAAGCTGCAAAATGCTAGTAAAGCCAGCATACTTTCATGGTGACATTTGTATTTATTTAAGCACTTTTTTGAGCATTTATGCAGATCTTTACAACTTTTGCATTCTATTGCTGAACTGCTGAAATTAATATTAATTTTCTTCACAATTTATTTGCATTGATGTCTTTTTCTGTAACCAGTAGTATAAAAGCACACCTTTACAAAGTCACTTTTCATTTCTTTAGGAAAAAAAAAAAAAAGGCAACTAAAAATATAAATAAATAAATAAGCAGGCAAGCTTTTCAAGCTTGTTTACCAGAGTAAAGACTGCCAAAAGGAGTATTTTGCCAGAGCTATACAAATCCTCAGCACAAGCTCTTGGTTCTCACAGGTGTCAATAATGAAAAATTTCATCCATCTTCAAACTCTTAGAATAAGAACATTTAGAAGTTTTGATATAAGTGTTTTATCAGTAGCACAATTTTACTTTCTTAATAAAAGATAATTCTTTGGTTTATCCTCTAGCTGATAAACTCTTTATTTCTGGAAATATCTAAGTAAAATTTAGGAAGTATTTAGTAAAAAACTAAGCAAATAAATAAATAGAAAGTGCTAAAATCAGATTTAGAAAAAATAAAATAAAGAAAAACAAAAACAAAAATACCCTCTTGTTCAGTTAGGATTAGAACTAGTCAGAAATAAATTTGGTCAAAAGAGGAGAGGAATATAATCCATAAGCAATTTAGTGGTGCATAAGCTACTCAGTGCTTTAGATGTCTGAATTAATTATAAATGCTTAAAGCCAGAGAGTGCTGCTATTAGGATTGCACCAGACTTTCGTCACCTCACGAGGGCGAATTCCCTCTGGAATCCTTCAAATTGCAATCAGAAAAGGGCAACATCCTGGCTCCATCTGAATTTCGGTCTGGAAGCGTTTATCCACACCCCCTGAACCCCTTGCAACTTTGGAGCTGCTCCGCAAGGCCACATGCCAAGCCTCTCAGCCACAATGAGGTTTTGCTGCTCTGAGCCTAAAAACATCTCTTCTGCTGTTACCACCTCCTGCAAGCCCTTCGGCTTTTGCAGTCCTTCATCACTTACATCCTCTTTCATCCTCACTGGGAAGAGAGCTGTGTTTCATAGTGCCATGAACAGCTTGTCCTATTGAAACAACAATGGCTGGCCCTAGAGATTTATAAAGGAATGTAAATATGTCTTGCTTGGTCATTTTTCTTTTCAGGTTTCTTTAGATTCTTCTCCCTATTTCATCCATTTCCCTTACTATCTTACTATTTTTTTTGTCTACTTGATATCTTCCACTTTATCCAATTTATACCTTCCCTCATTTCTGTCCTCTATGTAAGATTTTTTTTTACCTGAGCTCTCATAGTGCTTCATTTAGCAACTAACTTTTCTTATTGAGGAACTATGCAATCACTAGGAGAAAGAAAGGATATGACAAGTGCCATAACAAAAAGAAATATCTGGGGAAAAAAAAAAAAAAAGGAGAAGAAGTATTAAAAACAAAAGAAGAACAAAAAGCTCTCTTGAGAGGGTTCACAGGAGAATAGAACTGCAATGAACAATCTTGTTTTGTTTTGTCTGGATTTGGAGGTTTTTTGGGCTTGAGTTTCTTTTAGATTCAAGTCCAATTGAAAAGCTCAATTCTCTGTGCACTCCTAAGCCTCTTCCTGACATCCACCATTGTGCACCAACCAAGTTTTAAAGAAGTTTGGAAGTTTGGAAGTGCATCATACTCTTCCCTATCCTTACACACACATACAAAAGGATATCCATTTGCAAACACTGTGTGTTTTGGGAGCAGGTAGGTAGGAGAGGAAAAGAGACAAGAACAGGCAGTTGGGCCGTGGTAAACATAGCAGGGCAGAAAAGTCCTTGAAATGCGACCTTTCACTGTTTTCCATTTTGTCTACTCGGCACAAAGACAATGAAAAAATCTTGTTATTATACTATCAAAGACTCCTGTTTTCCAAAAAATAATGAATCTCTGTGTGATGAAGGTATCGGATAAAAGAAATGTGAGTTAGTTTGACTAAAACTCTCAGACTATATCTGGTTGTTCTTTTTAGAAATGAAGTATTTGCTTTCAGACTCCTTGCATCCTTCCTTCAGCTAAAAAGAAAGTGAGAAGTCTATAATGAATAATTTAGTAATATGTTAACAAATCAATTTGTGGTCAGCTACCAAAATGTTGTATTCTAACACAGCACTAGACCTGTACAAATCTAATAAGCCTCTTACTATTAAGTATGTTCTTCAGTCCTGAGCATCTTACTTGTCAACCACTCTTAAGACTGGTCAAATATTTGTCTGTACTGTCTTTGTCAGAACAGTATGACAAATTTACAAACACTCTCAGGCTTCCTTGTACTCAGAAGTTAATCTATCCTTTGTTCTTTTTCCTCTCTCTTCTTCTCCCACATATTTTTTTAACCCCAAAATATATTTCTTAAGAAGCTTCAGCCTCAACTTCTACTGCCTAATATAAGGGAAATATGAGGGAATTAACATAGTCTATTTTCCATTCAGATTTCATGACATCACTACTTGTAAAATGTTTTTTTAAATTGTTAGAGAGGAAGCTCTCTCCAAATTTTGCTGTTTCTAGAAGTGTAGCAATAGGCAGTTACTGTGATCCTTTTACTGAAATACTTATTTATGAAACTACAAGTTCTTGATGGTCTTTCCAGAAAGTTAGGGCCAAAGAGGAACAGTGGCAGCAAATCTGCCCCAATCAAATACTCAAATGGAGAAAATACTACATAGCTTCAAGGAAAGAAAAATATCTCAGAATAACTAAAAGCAAATCCATGGGTGGTTATGCAATAAAATGTTATTACTGAAACTTATGATTATAAATTCAAAAGGTTAAAACATCCTTTCTGTCCAAAATATGCAAGTCCTTTCAGTCTTCCTAATGAGACACTCTTCTAGCCCTGCAATCTACTAATATGTTGAAGGGTGAGCTTTCAGCCTAAATAAAGTAATTTCAACAGATATCACAAAAGTTTAGAAAAATTCTATAATACAGGGATTTTTAACATCATCTTTAATAAGTACTGAAAGAATGTAGGTCTATTAGAAATAATAGAGATCACTTTCTCTTGAATTTAATATTTAATATTGGCAAGTGTTTTACTTTTGTGTTCTGGACACTATACCATGCTTCAGTGGACTAAATGCCACAAGCACATTATCATCATCTGAGGTAATCACACTGAATTTTAATTTTGTTGTGGGACTTTAATTTGGAATGTTATGGCCAACAAGCACATGTTTTGCCTGAGAAGGTTTAATCGGATGATACTATTATTTAGCATATTATTTCCCATGGGCAAATTAAGCTCAAGTGTCTCTCTGAATCCTTGAGAATCTAACGAACTACTCTGGGATCACACAAAAACAACAGTACACACAGAAAAAATAATGAATAGTAAATCCCTTCCTAATTTTATCCAAACAAATATTTTCTGGTATTTTTAGTAGAAATTTTAGCTTTTATTTAGAAATTTAACTCTCAACCAGCTAAGTATTACTCAAAGAAAGTTGTCCAGGGCTCAAATTGCACTGATTTTAATTAAAAAACAAATGGAATAAAAGACACTTCCCCTTTTGTATTTACAACAAATAGCATCTGTGCAGCAATTACTTCTATTATTCTGTATTATAGAATATCAGTTGGTATTATGTACTTTAAAGAATATAATTCCAAACATCTTTTTTTTCTGCTTCTGCAAAAATTATGCATTGCCAGCAAGTATACAAAATACCTACACTTTTTGTTTTGCTTTTATTTTGAATACTTTGTTGAAGACAAGGTCTCCCCTTCTGAAGCCATAAGGATGTGAAAATATGAAGATTAGAAAGTCTTTAATCTTAAAATTCAATCGGGCAAACAGATTTTTTTTTTTTTTTGGTTCACTCAGGAAATGAAGAAATATTCTTTCCTAAGACTAGTTTCTATAGAAAAAAAAAAATTGTCTATTATGCTGTGATAGTAAATACACAAGCACCCATTGGCTCTTATTATCTTCTTCTTGTTCTCAAAAATTAAAATAATTTTTTTTCCAAAATATTATGTATTTGTTCATTTAAATGATTACTTATTTATTATATTATAATGTATCCAATGATATTCAACTTCTGGTAGCTTTTTTAGTAGCTGGATAATCCTTTTATTCATTCTAATTATTAATATATTCTAACAAAAACTCTCTGGCAGGAAGGAATGAAGGCAGGAAGAAAGGAAGGAAGGCAGGAAGGAATGAAGGAAGGCAGGAAGGAAGGAAGGCAGGACGGCAGGCAGGAAGGAAGGAAGGAAGGAAGGAAGGAAGGAAGGAAGGAAGGAAGGAAGGAAGGAAGGAAAGAAGGAAGGAAGGAA
>JAUBOD010000151.1:4252263-4263964 GCA_032353885.1 Nothura maculosa
TGTGGTATTTCAATTTGTTGATTGCCTTCTGAAAGAATATTGTATCATTTTAATCATCAGTCCAAAACCAACTTTTAATGTAAGCATATCTGACTCCCAAAGCCAGAAGCACTTTAAGTCAGATCAGCAGATCCACCTTGTGCAACATCTTGTCCTTGACAAGTGAAAAACACAAAATATTGAGAAAAGCACTGAGGAAAAGTCCCTACCCAAATCTTTCCCATCAACAGTCTTTCAGTAGCCTATGCACAGGAGAATTTCTTCTTAATTATTGTCAAATCGATATCACCAAGGTTGGAGTTGTCTGTTTTTCGCTTGGGAATGGTACTAGCAAAGACAATGGGGGATTCTGCTCTTCCATGGCTTCTGGACTGGATTTCTATTGACTTCTCTCAGGTGTTACATATGTTTTCTGCGTTTAAAAGTCTGAATAAATGAGCTTTTTAACTAGGTTAGCATAAATGAGGTTTCTAACTGGATTCATCCTCAATCTTCGATCTTTATGCCCAGACTCTTAATGGGAGTTTGATAATTCTATTTCATACTTAGGGAAAATGGAAAGAATCAACAATTTGCAAAGGGAATTTTCTAAATAATCTATCTTTTTACTTTCCAGTATTCCTGCAATTAAATGCTATTAAATACAAAATGATGATCAGATAATCTGATAGGAGCATTTCAATTTTTTCTCTTGTTTGTGCTTCAAAGACTTTCTCATAAGCCATAGCTAAAACTTATACCAAGAAGCTGCTGATGCTATTATTCTTTCTCTAAGAGGAAACATATATGAATAACAGTTAAGAATAGATCATAAGAATGTTATGGAACCAATCAAAAATGAGCAAATTTATAAATTTTATTATTTCAGAGTATATTCACTATCCATGTTCATTAGTCAAATTACCTCTGTTCATTTCTTTTTTCAGAGAAAGACACAGATGTTCAGATCTGAATGAGTTAATTCTAAAGGATTCTTCAGTTATGTAAATGTGCAAAATGTAGTGCCACTTTCTATTCTTATTACAATCATGAGACTGTCACTATAATTGATTAATTTTGTGTCATTCTTTTCCTGTGATCTCTTTGTCACAAAAATGAGCTATCACTGAATTTTAATGCTTCATACATTTTAGTTTTCATTACGCATTCTGATTCTCATTCTCGTGACAAAGGTTGGCATAAAATCAGACCATATACATAACAAAGGCTGCAAAAAAGGCAAAAAAAATGTATAGAATCCATCTTCATGACAATCTCAGAACAATGAGAACAGAAATATTACGAAGCAAAACTCTTTGTTCCTGTTGCAGTCTTACTATTGTAATATCACAATATCCCAAAATGAATTCCTGATCCTTTTGCGTTGGATGTGTTAAAATCACTTTGCAATATGTAGACTATTCCAAATATTTTTAAAAGATAAACGTGGCAAAGATTTAGTGTCCAAATGAAATTTGTTTGAAATGGTTGTAGCTCTATAGACAATAACAACTGG
Source organism: Nothura maculosa (assembly GCA_032353885.1). Taxonomy (NCBI): domain Eukaryota; kingdom Metazoa; phylum Chordata; class Aves; order Tinamiformes; family Tinamidae; genus Nothura; species Nothura maculosa. The sequence goes on from JAUBOD010000151.1 coordinate 4,253,759, forward strand.
TTATTCTCTACTTCCTAAATCCAGATGTGTTTTTTTGGGGAAAAAAAAAAAAAGGATATTTTTAGCAAAACTCACAATATTTTAGCCCTACAAATTACTTGGTCCTTCCTAGTCCTTCTTCTGGGACATTTGACAAGCAGCTAATGTGACAGAACTGTATAAATATTAGTTACAAGAAATCCCACATAAATGAGAGGTAATCTACATTTATTAAGACTATAGTGAGTTATGATGTTATGACTTACATATTTTGTCCATGTTCTGCTCCTAGAAGGAATAGAGGCGAGCTATCAATGTAGACTGGTGAATTTATTTGTGCTTCCTTATGATTAACTAAGACTTCTTCAATGTGCCCAACTCATTCACTGTATGTAATCTTTGTATCTGTTTTTCCCTCCATTGTTATTTTTCCATTTTGCACCCCTTTTTTTAAAACCGTTTAATAGAATTAAAACTATAATTACTGCAGAAATGGTAGGTAAACAATGCTGTCTTAGTCAGCCTGATGAACAGAAAATTGCAGAAATATTTTCTGGTTTAAGAATAATTAAATATTAATTATCAACAGTGAATACTACTGTTTGTATTTAATACTCAGTCCTTACCACATGAGACGTTTATAGCAGAACCGTATATTTGGTTGCATGCTCGCACTTGTCGTGCAACCCAATATTTTATATACATACTGTTAATATTGTTTGTATTATTTTACTTCCACAATGAGTAGGAGGAAAAATCAAGCACTTAATATTTGAATTAATCAGAATTAATACTGAAATATGTACACTCAATGGGATACCTTCTATCATCTGTACTATATCTAAAAGCCTATCGTTCACCTGAATATTGAAGATTGTAAGCCAAGAAAATATAACAGGAAGACACTTCATGTCCTGCTTTGAAATTCTGGTCTTTGACTCTACTGTTGCTTGAACTCTCAGCATTTAGCAAGATGTCCTTTGATCTTACATAATAGGGCTTCTCTAAGAACAGCTGGATACCAAGCAGTATAGTTTTTTTTTTTTTTTTTGGGGCAGGATTGTCTAATGAAAGCATTTCTAATCATGTCCCATTTCCATTTACTAAAAGGTAATACAGAAAAAAAGCACTTTCCTAGCTCTATCTATTATTATGCATTTGAGATCTACTGTTTTCTGCATGTAGAGGATAGCAAAAAATAAAAATCTTATGTTCATACCTCGGAGAAAGACCTTTCGACCATGATCTGAAATTAAACCTATTCATAAAATTGCTGTACTGACCTACATGCACCACAAGGAATAAAAAAGAAGGCTACTTATAGACAAAATTCATTTTAGGTCAATGTCAGTATTTCTAAAGAGAAATTAGTATTTGTTATCAAAGACAGTTAATTTTAAATCTCAGCTCCCAGAGATCTATCCTGTGAGTGCCTGGATACTCAGATATTAATTAGCTTTTTTCTGCATTTACCATCCAACTGGAGTAAAAGCTCAACACATCCTCCAAAAGAAGGAAGAAAAGTCTTGTGTTAAAACATATGAATGCACAATTATTTTTGGACTATAACCAGTTAAAAAAATGTCTATTATTATCCTGACTGAAATTATCTCGGAAAGGAATGCAGAATATAACCTACTTAACCTTTAAAATACTTTTAGGGGGAAATATATGGCAGTGGAAAATATATCCTCATGCATGGATAGGACCAGAAAACAACAACAGCAGAAAGCTAATATTTGAACTGAAACAATCACAAACACATCAATATCGAATAACACCTATTTTCTAAACAGTCACTGAAGTCCACTTCTTAAATCTCTACAGGCACAGAGATGATAATAGTTTATAGAGATATGCAAATCTTTATTCTATTTGAAACGTTTCACAACATCACAGAATGGTTGGGATTGACAGGGACTTGGATATTTTCTGGTCCATTCTGATGGATGATTATCCATTCTGTTCAAGCTGGGTCAGCTGAGGCAGATGACCCAGGTCTATATTATCTTTAATATTTTCTTTGACTCCAGTGTTGTCTACAATTTTCTAATTCTTCCAGCAAAGGAACTTAGTGCTGAGACGAAAAATTAAAACTGCTGGATTTATAAACAAACATACCTACTTTTGATTACATCAGCTCTAATTTAATTAATAAAGCTTGTCAACTAGCATTTATAAAAGTTATGGATAGCTACATTTTGTTGTACTATTGCACTTCATAGTATTTCATATTCACTATGCAATTATTTCATTAGTATGGCCACTAATATGAAGAAATTGTTAGTCTTAGTTATTCCTGTAGGATTAGTATTTGGATATCATGTATTAATATTATTTCATCATAAAAATGAATGCTCAACAGAAGATAAAGACCATAAATATACACCTATTTAAATCAATGAAAAATAATCATAGCAATGTGGAAATGTGATTCACGGGTAAATATTACTTATGGTTAAATTATTGTTTTCTTTTTTGAGTTCAACTACAGAAAATTCTATCTCCACCTTTGTAAAGTAACCTGTATTTGACTAGAAAAAAAAAAGAATAAATCAGTCAAATTCTTCCTCTCATATTTTTATGTAATATAAAACTAAATGCATTTTACAATAAGTTTAGAATAGAAAACCCTAAAAATACAGAGATTTCTGGGAAAGATATAAAAAGAAAATGAAGACAATTAAAATCACAGGCACACACAAATAAATACAAAACAGAAAGATCAAGAATATGATAAAATAAATCCAAAAGCAAAATATAGGACTTAAATATTTTTTTTTAATTTAAATTTTTTCTATGTGTGATCTATGTTGTTTTTTAATTAAGATCATTTTCCCATTCTATGTAAGAAACCCTCCTCTCCGCTCCGCTCCTCTCCTCTTTGCTCCGCTCCCCTCCCCTGCTTACAAGTTTTTTAGTTAAAATTATCATTTGCTTTATACTAAATGCAAGCAAATGATTGAAGCATTTTAATTTTATTATTGTTATTTTTATCATTGTTATTTTTGAAAATTTTATTCCCATTATTGATAATTTTTCACCTCTGATCTAATATTAATGGAAATTATATTGTCATTTTTTTTTCTTATTTTTCTACAGCTGTCATTCAGCTATAGCGTAGATTTACAAGCCCTTTCTTTCTCTCTTTCTCTCTTCCTTTCTTTCTTATCACTAATGGATTTGCAACTAACTCATGGCTCCAGTTGTGGTCAGTTGCCTTCAGTATCACAGCTGTATGCATTGAGCTGATAAGTACTGTGGTTCATTTTCCCCTTGGGCAAGCACAGTTAAAAAAAAGTAAAGAGAGAGAAACCCTCAGACTAATAATTACCTTAGCCTGAGATTGGAATGGCAAAACACACTTGATTGCTTTCTAACCTTCAGTACTGTGTAATGAAATATATCTGCTTCAGGATAAAAAAGGGAAAAAATGTGATAGTTTCCTTGTGATTTCAATGTTATTTCACTGAATTCCTCAAAACTGCATTTCAATATATATTATCAATGTGCTAGTGTTTTAATTAAAGGACAAATCTTGGTTTAATTATGGATTCTTTCCCATGTCAGAAGCACTATCCCTAATATTCTTAGTGTTACCATTTCATATTACATTTTAATTTGTTAGTTCATCAGTGTGAACTGAATATCATATCATGTAAAGAACCATTTGCTGTGATTCAGTGGTTTAGCAAAGCTTATTGAAAGGTGAAGTGATTAGCAAAGAAGAATAGATAATTTTAACCTCACAGAACATATTATGAAATACTTCTTGTATGCAAGTGTTCTTGCATCTAACAGGGAAGATTGATCTGTATTTTGTTATTTTCTGTACAATGTCATCTGCATCTCAGACTGAAAAACAGAAAGATGAAAATTTAACTACTTGCTAGAGGAATTTAAATTCAGAGACAGTGGTTAGTGCTGTACAAATAAAGATTTTGTAATTTTATATTATTTATGAACATCCAAGATAGATCTGACCAAAACTGATATGTAAATTCAGGAATTACATGAATCTAACTAATACAGGAATTATCTGTCTATGTATCTGACATCTACACTAGTTTTCCATTATTCTTTTCTCCAGAGCTAATAGATCTGAAAAATTAAAAATGAAATGTATCTGGGACACTAGAAGAGATGCACATTGGTAAACCAATTAAAATTAAAAAGAAATTTGATTACAGATAATCATACTTTTTCCTAAAAATGATCTATTAATAAGCTGCTCTTGTATTTGCTACATCATGACATCTATTAACCTCATAACCTCATGATTTTATGGCTTGCTTTCTTTCCATACATGTTGAGAGAAACATGGCTGAGGTCTTGATTTAATTTTTTTTTTCATTTGTATTTTAATTTTATTTGCATCACCTGCAAATACAAGGCCAACTTTGCTTTCCTTAACATTCAAAAAGAAACTGATTGAGCTAACAATGAAGAGTGTGCGTACAAAAACTTTTAGTTATGATCAGGAATGGGCTTTCGAGACCATGACTATTTCCATTGACTATGTTTTGCTTTACATCATAGGATATTCTAAGAACTTAAAAATTGGGAAAAAACTCTTGCAGATGAAGCTAAAGTAGTAAATATGCTTTGAGAGTGCACACAATATACTAGGTTACAATAAAACCTTGTGAGTAAAAACCTTGAATTTTGTAATTTGTGGATAATGGGCTGCCCTTCTAAATGATAACTGACTCAACTTTGTACCACAAATTTAATGTTTATAACATATCTTTTAATATATATCATCCAACATTTTATTTAGGTCCACTGTACAGTCTTGTGGAGAAGTAAATAGTGCATTCTGCAAAGAATAACATGCTGAGAAACCACCTGTTGCTGGCCATAGATATCAATAAGGATGATATTTCTGAGCCTAGATCTTTCCTCAGTATTCAGATATCTCTTCAGCTGCTGCAGGGTGTGTTGCAATTTTATAGGAGGAGGCAGATTTGATAAGAGATGAATCCCTTTGCATTCATACTGATACTGAAAGGCTAAAGGGACTGGTGGAGTCTAGACTCATCTCTTAATAGGGATACCAAATACTGTGATAGCTACCTTAGCAGTACCAGCTTCAAAAACAGTCTATTGACTGGAAGTCTAATTGCCTTCAAAACAAGTATTTGAGTTCATAGATGGCACAATTTATTGTAACGCAAGTATTACAAAGCAGATTTTGGATGTCATTTAAAGAGATACTCTCCTACAATGCAGGGCTCTTAGCTAGTGGCTAGTGTACAAAGCACAGTCAGCACTTATCCTAGAAGATGGGAGAGGGCGCTGAACCTCAGAGAAACTGCTCAGGTAGTGTTGTGACTGGAAGGAAGGAAATCGACTGATTTACAGTAGAGTTTTCCCTCTGCTTTCCTTCCTCTTCCCTTCCTTCTTCCTTCTTTCTTCTTTCTTCTTCCTTCTTTCTTCTTCCCTACTATATTCCTCCTTAGCTTACATTTTTATATATTTTCTTTTACATTTAGGTGGAGCTTTAGTGACTCTAGTCATACTTACTTTCATTATTGATTGATTTAAAAAGTCTCTCGAGTTAATCAAAAGTCTAGAAATATGCTCAGTGAGGAGTGATCTTTCCTTACCCAAAGTGGGTGACTTTGGAGATGGATTTGTTGTCCTAGTATTATAATGAGATTGGAATGAGTATAAGTTTGAATAAAGTCCATCAGAAGGGACTAATTTACTAATCATTGTTGGCCCAGGACTCAGCATCTTATTATACTGTGAGGCTTATAAGCTATGTGGTAACACCAGGTTACCACCCATGCAGGTACAGTCAAACTACAGAGTTTTACTGCTGTGTCTTCACTCTGCTCCACCTTCCTTCCATTCACTCATCAGCTGCACATGAGATTACCACCTCCGCAGGAAATCCAACATAGTTTGGCCATGGTGTCTTAATTCTGCTGCTCTATTCATTTACTCTCATTAGAATATGCTCGAAGGGCATATTCTGTTGCCAAGGGAATTGTGAAGAAGTAGATTATGTACATGCCAACCATCCTGAAAGTGGCAACACTTTCTTAGCTCAAGAAAGGTTCTGTAATGCCATAATTTCTGTTAGGCCTAGTGTTTCTCTAATTTCCCCTTTCTCAAGCAATTTTCCCATAGGATGATTTCTCTTTCGGCTTTTTACTCAAAGCCATATCCTTAAAATTTCCAGTGCTTATCTTCTTCTTCTCTTGTACTTGCAGGTAGAAGTGCTGGTCATACCTTCACCCCAGTTCTACTTTAGCGAATCAGATAAAATGCATTAATAATAGGTTAAAGTTTATCTTCAACTGTATTTTTCAACTAAGAAGGCTTGCATCCAATTCCTACTTGAAAACAGAGTTAATAATCCACTTCCCCTGTACAATTTCTCCTACTTTATGCAGAACGTAAAAAGTTGTGAGGCAAAGTTGGAAAGTGATCCTCTAGCCTATTTTCTCTGTCAGTAGGCAAGTTGAAAAGTGGGAATCCTTCAGAGATTTTCTGCAACCGTGTATTATACAGGATCACAGACTCTTTCCCAAGTTATCTGAACTTTTCCAGGGAACGCTACCTTCACCCAGTATCTACTTTCTGTGATATGCATTGCAGCCCAAAACTCAGAATGCAAGCTAATTGAAAACCTGTTATAGGGCTCATCTCATTAAATACTGAAATGCAAGCACCTCCTGAGTGAAATGTGGCAGCTGTTAAGCAGTGAACAGCAATACTGAAGAACAGTTCAGGACAGTGGAGAAGAACATTGCATCTAATTGAAACTGCAGGAGAATTGTTGGTAGACAGAATGCAATTATCCAAACTGGAAATGGTCCAAAATCAGAGGGCATATTAATACATGACATGACTCTACTTTTCTTTTTAGTGTTGGAGGAGAATGGAAATGAACATGCTACTGTGCTATAAATCATTAGAATTTCACTTGCACTTTCATACGAAGGAAGAAACTCTTTGGAAGAAAGTCCACTACATGATAGCATCAGAAAAAGCTAACAGCTGGAAGCATCATCAGTGCACTTCCCTCAGCACAGTGGTTCTTAAGGGCCTCATAAGATGTGTTGTGTACAAGCACTAATGTAATGGACCATCTAAACTGAAAGCCAGTAATCTGGCTCAGAAGTACAACATTTGTTGCAAAGTGATTTACAAAATGAGGTTGTAACATTAAAAGCAAGCACTGGTAGGAAACCTTTTTATTATTATTTTTTTTTTTCTGTTCAGAGTCCTGCTATTAGTGTTTTGACAGTTTTTTTGTCCTTTTCTTATTACTCATATTGCCACTTTTATGCTTACTTAAAGAAGGTTTTATTCTTTGGCTAGTTCTTTACTGCATGCTTTTCCAAGTAAAAAAATCTCTGAATAGATTTCTTGTGTATTTCATTAACATAAAAAAAGGTTTTATTTAATCTGAAAGGGGTTTCTCTCTATCCTTAAGACATACTGTGCCAACTAATCCAAACTCCTGACCCCATAGATTTAAAATAATTTCAAATTTCATGCAGGTTCAGGAAGTGATCACTTCAGACTTCAGTCTATAATTTTGCACACAGAGGAGCATTTGCAGCTGAGACATGGGGAAGAAAATTTCTTCCCTTTAGAGGACTGTTAGGAACATTTACAAAAAAAAGTATTTGTTGTTATGTTTGTTTGTTTGTTTGTTTGTTTCTAGTGATTAGGGTCTTACTTAGACATACAGCTGTTTTACTAAACTGACAGAAAGGTACCAAATACTGAAACAGTTATGACCGACTGGAGAAAAAAAAAAAACAATAGGATAAGTAAGAGGAGGATAAAGGCAAAGCTTTTCTTTGGAAAGCAGGCTGATATAAAGACTAAGACTGATCTAACAAATAAATGATGTTTCTCTAAATGAACAGAAAATGGTAAGACTTAAGAGAAGCTGAGAATGTTTACACATTGGTCATTGTTTAAATATCTTCTTCTTTGATATCATAGAATGCTTAAGGTTGGAAGAGACCTCAGAGGTCATCTAGTCCAATACTCCTGCACACGCAGGGTCACGATAGCATGTGGCAGAGGGCTGCATCCAAGTGGGTTTTAAAGATCTCCAAAGAGGGAGACTCTACAATCTCTCTGGGCAGCCTGTTCCAGTGCTCTGTCACCCTCACTGTTAAGAAATGTTTTCTTAAGTTCCTGTGAAAGTCTTGGTGCTTGAGTTTGTAGCCATTTCCTCCAGTTCTATCACTGTTCACCACTGAAAAGAGGCTAGCCCCAGTGAAGTTGGAAGATAACAAGATAACTTTAAGAGAAATAAACAATAAATATTCCATGGTGAAAGCAAGAGGACACATCACGTAGCTGGTAGACATTGTATGGATATGCTGTTTATGATTTTGTTGAGAAGACTACAGCAGGTTTCTATAAAAGTAAAATTCAAATTAAGGCTCACAAAGGGATATATATAAATATATATACACATAAACAGACATACATATATGTAGATTTTATATATATGTTAAAAATACATATCTATGCATATGTATAATATAAAGCAGTGCAAAAATATAACTGTGATCTCTTAAAGACAGATAGTATAGAAAAAATGTTTCAGCATTAGTATTTTACATTACATGTTGTGCACAAACATTTTATGTGGAAATATTAAAACCAAATCATAGAGAGGTATTACCTTTCCATCATGTAATGACATACTGGTGTGACATGTTAATATCAGTGTTGCAGGCTGATAATATGGTACAATTACCATTTTATCACTCAGAGGTGCAATTCACCTGTCAGAACTAATACAGGGCACTTATATGTGTTCTGACCTCTACTCCAATCACAGATTCTGAAGTTCTTTTTTGAAATATATAAATCATTTGGGGCATACTTCTAGTAGTGCTGTCATTGCACATTAATGTAGCTACTCTCTTTGGCTACAACAGAATCCTGCAGCGGTTTTTAGAGAATATGATCTTAAAAGTATACTGCCATGCCTACATGATGAGGAACTACCACACTTATTAAGTACTAAGTATAATGATTATGAATGGGAGGCACATAGAGCATGATCATGCAGCAAATTGAACCCTTTTGTTTTTTTTTTTAAATAATGTTTCCTGAGTTGAAAAATTCACTTTTACTTAAAATTCCTGACTATGGTTAAGAAAATCTTCAGAAACTGTAGCAAATATAAACAAACTCAGTGACTTGTGTCTAATTTGCGTGCCTCAGTGGACTTACTCAGTTCTGGACCATTAGCTTTGAGGTCTATGTGTTCAAATTGATGTTGATGTTCAAATAGCAGAAGAGTGTAAAATTTCTGGAAAATTCTACTAATGAAGCCAGTAAATGAAAATGCTAATAGCCTTTTAAAATGCCTGATAATAATTGAAAATGTTGGAATTTGACCATGCACAGTTATTAAATATTGCTCAGGTAGAAAACAGGAATTTAAAGTAAGATTTTTCCTTATTGAATTTCAATAATAGAAAATAAATGAAGTTACTGAAAGTAACTTTTTTGTTTATTTTACACAACAAAACAGTCATACAACTTTGATTAATTTCGGCTAGAGTCTTACTGTTATTCTCTTGTGTTATTCTCCTGTATAATGGTAAGTCATAATAGTGTCACAACTTTCAAGTAGTTGATGTATTTAAAGGACTAGAAAATAGATGAGTCTATATTTTTTTGAGAATTCTTGTTAACATATATTACATATGAAGAGGATTTAGGAGAGTAATATATCTCAAAATAATTTCTGTATTTCTGGAACTGAAGTTCTAATTCTGAATTCAGTGAGAGAGTTTGAGGAATGTAATTATATTTTCATAGATACTCTGTGACAAAAGGAAAATTGCTTGCATACACAGAAAATTAACTATAGTGCAAATGAAAATTTTCAGATAGTATCCAAAACCAAAATTTTAAATAAAACTTCCTAATATATGCACTTTTTTGTTGGTGATAATGCAGTATAATACTATTTTATTATTTTACATTATGTAGGTGTTTTTGAAATACACATTATATCAGCTAATGTTACTTCATTCTCAGTTTGTAGAAAGAATTTGAAATCCCAAATAATTCCTAGATTTACTGCTCTATTCAAAACCATCCTGTTTTTTCATTGTGTAAACATGTCTGTAATTGATATGCTGATCCAAGGAATTAGATATTCCCTACCTATCTGGCCTTTGTAAAAAAGATGATCCTTGAAGGCAATCAACAAATTGAAATACCACG
>JAUBOD010000151.1:4267346-4312223 GCA_032353885.1 Nothura maculosa
TCCCTCTTGCCCTTTTTGAAGACTGGAGTGACATTGGCTCTCTTCCAGTCCTCGGGCACCTCCCCTGCTCTCCAGGAGGCTGACCTCCGCCAATTCCCTCAGCACTCTTGGGTATATCTCATCTGGGCCCATAGATTTTTGAGTGGTCAGTTTGCCTAAGTGATCCCTAACCCAATCCTTCTCAACCAGAGGAAGGTCTTCCTCTATCTTGTTAATTTCTCTACCACTTGAGCCCTACAGTTCTTGGGGAGTGGCCTTAGCAGTAAAGACAGAGGCAAAGAAGGCATCTAGTAACTCTGCCTTCTCGGCATCCTCTGTCACCAAGGCCCCCTCCCCATTCCGCAGCACACTAACATTTTCCCTCGTCTTGCTCTTGCTGCTAACGTATTTATAGAAACCCTTCCTGTTGTCCCTGACATGCCTCGCCAATTATAATTCCACCCAGACTTTGGCTTTCCTTATTTCGCATCTGCATACTCTGGCGATGCGCCTATATTCTTCCCACTTGGCCTGTCCCTTCTTCCACAAGCTGTACACTCTTCTTTTTCTCGTTAACTTTGCCCAGGAGCTCCTTGCCCATCCACAAAGGTGTCCTGCTCCGCTTATTTTCTGTTGTTATTTTTTATACCTGGAATCTCTCAGGATTTTTTTTTCCAAGAATACTTTTTAGGAGTTTTTTGTGAGAATTGTATATATGGACTTCATGCTATGCATGCACCCCAAAGTGTTTACCAGAACCAATAGAAAAAAAAAAAAAAAGGAGGGGGAAATCAAAGCTTTCTCAAACTTTTGAATATCTAACAGATGAAGGTTTTGAGATATGCACACTTAAGATGCCAATATGAATGTAAATATCACGTGCAGTCGAACCACTTGTGAATTAAGTATCAAATCAGTTTGATAAAGTCTTCATACTTTATTATTTTTTCAGATGATTATAGAGTGGCACCTGGAGATTATACATACAAATACTTGTAAAAATATAAAGTACTCAGATGTAGGAACACTGAAGCTAATATTAATAATGTACCCCTACTATCATTTTATAATTGATATAAAAGTGTTTATCTGTAATTTTATAATTTATTTAGAAATCTTTTTTTTCCAAAAATAAGCAAAACAGAAAAATACATTGTTGACAATATTTAATTGAAAATAATGCATGCAGCTTGTTAAAGACTTTCTGTTTTATTTGGATCCTTAATATCATTGAAATCTGCAAGGCAATTGTTTAATTGCTTTTCAGTGATTATGAAGGCATACATTTGGAAAGGTAGACAATAATATAAATATTGAATTATTTTAAACTCTCATTTGTGACTTATCACTTAAACATTCAGGTATGAGAACTATATTTTTTTCTCTGATGTGATGTGAAGTTAATAAAAATGATAATATTAGATATATCTGAAGAGGGAAAAAACTATATATGTATATTTTCATTATTTTATTTGTTAATCATTCTTTTCACTTTGCATCAGGTATTGCAATGTTTTTAAATAATATTTTTTCTGATTATTTTAGCACCAGATAAAATCTTGTGAATGCAGAAAAAATGATATTTGATTATGAATCTAGTTTCTACCAATATTAAATACTATTTTTCTTTTTTTGTTTCAGATCTCTGTCCTGAGGCACAACAACAGGATGTGCCTTGGAGAAGAGTAAGTTAAAATAATGATTTCTCCTTTTTTTTTAATGATAGCTAGATATTGTGTCTTGAGTTTCCATTAAATGATGAGTCTTTTATGCACGAATTTTTTAAAAAAGCATGGTACTCCCACTGATTGCTATTCACCAAATCCTGCACTGTTGATTTACCTTCATTAAGAAGGTTTTTGTAAGTTAGCTTCAAACATCTAAGCAGCTGTATTTATCAGACAGTCTTTTTAAGTATTTTTTTTCCTTTGCATCCCAAAAGAAGATTAGCTATTCATAGATATATTACAAAAAATAAAAATAAAAAAAGAAGAATGGATAGACACTTATCAGTGGTTTTTAATTCACAAGCCAGAAAATATATGTTAAATATATCTTTTTCTTTTATAACTAACCTATTAATCACTGAGCTTTTTCATTTCTAAGTGCCTGAAATGGCCATCATCTCTGCGGTTTGTTCTATCATAAAAATGTATGTAACAATAATACAGAATTTCTCATTCTTCTCATTAATTTCAAAGCATATGTTTTGTGTGTAAATAGCAATACTTTTTTTTTAATTCCTTTATCAACATGAAAATTGGTTCAGTGCCAGTGGCAGTCAATGACAAAACCTGAACCTAAGCAGCTATGAGGTGAGGTAGAGTTTCTGGGAGAATGAGTCTTTGGTACATCAGGTAGTGATTATAGAGGATAAAAAGGAATATCAGAATTATTTTTGGTGCAAATAATACTGTTTCCTGGTATTTTGCATGTGAGATATGATATTACATGCTGATGTTGTTATTATTTTATGTTAAAGGTGACATAAAATGTGTTCAATTATGAATCGAGTTGTTATAGGTGGCAATGGGAAATATGAACTCACTATGAATTTGCCATTGACTTCATGAGTTTAAGGCTAGGATTTCAGAGCAAGGAGCAGCCCCAGTTCCTGGTGAGACAGTTCTCCAAGCACAAGAATTGAATTTTGTTTTACTGCATAAGGAGGGCAGAACTTAGGAGCAATAAGAGTGGATCATCTCTGCCTGACCTGTGGGAGAATCTTATTTTTTCTTTCCACAAATATAAAAGCATTCTTCTACATCAATGGAAATCACTTGAGGCATTTCTTGTTTTCAGCTGGTGAAGTTCTGTACTGTTCAGCAGAGTAGTATTAATTTTCATCACCTCACTGCTTGAGCATAAATCTTTATTACTTCAGTTAATTAGTTTAATTATTTCTCTTTTGTTGGTGCATTTTCTGTGTGCATGCTCTACCTTAAGTCACATTTCCAAGAGCCTCTTGCATTTAGACTTATGCTACTTTCAGGATCGAAACCTCACTGCCTTCCTATTTCCCTGCTTACTTTAGGACTTTCATATTTCAGAATATTTTTCAGCAGACAAGCAAGTCAAAAAGAGAATATGCTTTTATTTGTTAAAGATATTATGCATTATGTTCCAATGAAATTCATAAAGTCTGAACTCACTATTTTTTGAAAGAGAGCTAATATTTTCCTAAATGAGGACATTTGCACAAAGAAGAGTCTACGTATGTAGTCTACATTATATTGTCTAGATTTCTGTCCAAGTGGGAGGAAATGGGAAAGCATTTTTTTCTAAAACCGTGATTTTGATTCAAATCCTGAAGAAGAGAGTATAAACAGTACTTATATCCTACCACATTTTAGTCATGACAGGCACATACTGTAGTTGTGTTCTTTTGTTGTCTTCTTTCAGCAATGTGCCAGATGAGCATTACAAAAAGACTAGCTTCAAAATCAACACTAATCAGATGAACATATAAATAATTTTACTGAGACTGAAAATCTTCCTTAAGTAGTAGCCTATTAATAATGAATTCAATCTTTCTATTACCTCTCTGATTCAGCAATATATATGTGAGTTAAAATAAATAAATAATGGAAAATAGGATATTATTTGGTCTTCACAGAGTCCAGAGCAGCAAAGGAGCACTGACAGCAGCAACTGACAGGGACAAGCCTTGTCTTGACCAAGCCCAGGGTACTCTAATCTGCTGATATACAAGTGTATATTTGAGACACATCTTTGAGTGAAAACTGCTGCTGTCTCTAATGAAACAGTTCATATGCCACACAGGTAAAAACAATTCCACAGATTTACAGATTACAGTTTTGTGCCACAAAGCGGGGGGGGGCGGGGAGTCATCAGTGTTGTTGCACTCAGTTCAGATTACAGAGTTAAGCCTACATTATGTCAACAACAGCTTTATGATTGTCTTTGCATAGGGAAAATGTAGTTCATAGGGTTAATCCAGGACTACACTACATTCCCAAGACACATAACTCCCCTCAGCCCTGCAGGTGCTTAAAAACAGACAAATTTCAGTTTATGAGTAAACAGAATGATGAATTTCCTTTCAAAATACAATCCATGTTTTATTCTAGGAGGAAAAAAAAAAGGGGGGAGGGGAAACTGAAATTAACTTTTAAAATGATCTGGTTGTCTCTCATTCAAATGGCAGATATTTAAGATTTCCTTTGAATTTTTATCTGTTAGAGAATATTAAGATAGTGTGGAGCAAAACTGAATTTAACATATAATTATTTGAAAGTTTTATTTAAGAATTGTGCCTAGAACAGATACTATGCTTCAAAGTCAGAAGACACTGAACCTCCCCTAAAATCTACTCTAACAATAAACTCCTGTTCTTCTGTTATAGTGATAATAGGTATTCTTTCAAATAAAAATACCAATCTCTCCTTCTAAAAAATACTGGCAATAAAAAATGCCAGAAATCAGAGTGTAAGTAAAAGGACAGGAAATTTCTTGTCCTTTTAGCTCTGACATTCTTTTGATCAAATGCTATCTTATTGTTACACAAAACCAGCTAGACATTTGAAAAATGCTGGGTTAAAAAGCATCTTCACCTGTGGTTCATTTCCTCCTGGGGAACCAACAGAAGTGTTTTGCTATGAGAGAATATTTGAATATGTTGCATCCAGGTGGTTTGGGAAGATCTCCAGAGAAGGAGACTTTGCAATCCTCCTGGGCAGCCTGTTCCAGTATTCTTCACTCTCACTATAAGAAAGTTCTTCCTTACATGAAGAAGGAACTTGTGTTTCAGCTTGTACCCATTACCCTATGTCTTATCACTGGACACCAATGAGAAGAGTTTAGCATAATCCTCCCTACATTCTCCCCTCAGGTACTTATATATATTGATCAGATCTCCTCTCAATCTTCTCTTCTCTATGCTAAACAGGCCCAGTTCAGTTAGACTTTCCTCATCTGAGAGATGTTCCGTTCCCTTAATCATTTTATTTGAACGACATTGGACCCTATCTAAAAGCTCCATGTCCCTCTTGTCCTAGAGAGCGCAGAACTGCCCCCAGTACTCCAGGTGCGACCTCCTCAGACCTGAGGAGAGAGGCAGGATTCCCCCTTCCACCTGTTGGCAACACTAGGTCAATTAGGACTCCTACATCTCTCTCTTTTGAGCTGCTTTCCTGTAGGTCAACTTCTATTTCATACTAATGTCTGGGATTATTCCTTCCTAGGCACAGGACCCTGCACCTGTCCATGTTGAACTTCAGGAGATTCCTCTTGTATTTTTAAATATATTTTTATATAAATGTAATTATTTATATATTATATGAATATGAATATATAATATATGAATATTATATGAAGTGTTGCAGATTATCATCAGTGTTTTATTTTCTTATGGCCACACATCACTTCATACAAAAGCATTTTGTTTTTTTAAGAGTGTGTAGTGATAAAGCTAAAAGCTTTTGGTCTTGACTCACCTTAACTGTAGTTCAGTACTGATACATTAATGGAAACTCAGGAAAACGTAAAAATGAAATACCATACCTAATAAATCATTATCACCTTCTATGTAAAGATAACCAAATAAAAGAGGATTTCACAATCAAGTCTACATATAAATATGCCAAATACTCTAAATGGTTATTTTCCACAGGCGTGAGAGTCTAATAATTTTCATTAAAAATTTAGTTCTATTTGAAAGCAAAAAAAAGAGATCCTCAGACAAAAGAGTCATGTCCTCCTTTAGCTGACTATGTGGGTGATTTATTAGACAAAGCTTATACATATATAATTTTAAAGAATTTTCAAAACATCTTGCTTTTCTAAGCACTTCCAATTTTCCTGTTTTAGGGTCTCAACTGTCAGGGCTTTGTGAATGGTTTAATATTATGTGGAATGAACATAAAACTTAATTTTCCAGTACATTTGTACTTCTAGAATTTATACACACAGTTTTGTTATTAAAATTACATATTGCTTATAGGATAAGATTTGCTTATGAAAGCATTTGTGGGTAAGTTTCACTCAGAGAGGGATGGAGGAACTGTTTTAGCTTTTATAGACTGAGAGCAGAAATCTCAGATCCATAGTAGCCTGTGACAAAACTCCTTGCACTTAACTGAGGAAAGCCTTAGCTTATTCTATGGTGACTGATAGGCAATAAACACTAAAACAAAAAGCTTAAGCCCTTAAACCTATAAAATTGTTGCTACTTTAGGTGGTATATCGCAAAATATGTTGTATCCTATGGGGATACAACATATCCTGTTCTATCCTGGAGGGAAAGGAGGAGAGGGAATTGCCCTCAGGAATCTGCTGTACTGTGTCTGGTCTGGGCAGTGAGCTGTGCTATCTTCTCTGCCTCCAGGACAGCAGTCAAAAATTTGCCTTCTCTGCAGCTAATATTTATGTTTGTTTTTCTTTCTCCATTTTCAACATCCAGCTCATTTCCAGGCAAATGTTTTGAGATTATCTCAGGGTTCAGTGGGACAAAAAAAAAAAAAAATCCATTTTTATACTGATTGGAAATATCACTGAAATTTGAATATGAGTAGGTCAGAAGTATAATTGAAATGTTTTTATCTGGATTATTTTCTGTTCATAAGATGCAATCAAGTCTGTGGCAAAATTTCTTTCTGTTAATAAACACTTTAAAGTGAAATTAATTAGAAAATGATCAGGTAGGAAGTAAATTAATATAATTTTTGTCATTATCAAAATGATAGTGGTTTTATTTTTGTTCTCTTTTTTGAGTATATTATGATAACAGCAACAAAGTGGCTATGTAAGCATAGTAAGGTATAGTATTTTTACTGTCTTAATAATGGTGTTTTGATAATGTACCACAGTATATATCTTAATATAATTCACTGAGGTAATTAGACTAGACGAATTACAGAAATCAGATAAAATTAATTTGATCCAGTTATCAGTAGATAATTGTAGGCATAGAAAATGTGGTATTTTGCTCCTGCCAAAGAGATAAATATTTTGCATTATGCAAAATAAATAATAATTTCATTTTTATGCTGTGCAGAATTTTATCTTTATATTGTGATATTGTGAATCAGATGGCCAAATCATTTTTTTTTCTTTTCCAGACTCCCTGCTCCTATATGTTAACTCATAAATGACTTCTAAATAGGCTATTTGCAAGCCATATATTTCTAAAGGCTTTTCCAAACACTTAAATGTATGTGTGATTTGAAACTTGATCCGAAGTTAAAAAAAACAAAAGAGAGATCATTAATCAAATTCTAAAAAAAAAAAAAAAAAATTAGAATAATCTTTTCTACCTTGTAATCATAACAGTAGAAAGTTCAATATTTCTGCTCAAACAAAGAGGCTAGTAGACATATTTACCAATGGCCTTATAATGTTTGCAGTTGACTTTGCAGGAGACAACATTTATAAAACCTTTACAGTGTCTGGCAGGTTCTGTGAGTTCTCTTGGGGATTAGTGTTATTCAGATATTGTCTTTCAATTGAACTTCAAACACTTTTTTTTTTTTAAGAGATAGCTTTTTAATAGCTTTTAGAAGTTAATACCTTTTTATTTGTGTCATTTGTGTCAGACTATTAAAATTTTTGAAATGAGGAAAATGAGGAAGAAGCATTAATGTAGCAGGAAAAAAAACCTCAAAGAAATAAAAATAGGATTTTTGACAATAAAATAAAATAAAATAAAATAAAATAAAATAAAATAAAATAAAATAAAATAAATACCAACATTTTCCGGAATGTCCATCTTTCAATATCTACTCCCAGAAATCAAAACTAATACCTTTTTATAGACACTCCAGTTGTTTCGTCATAATGCAAGTATTCAGAGTATGGTGTTTAGTTTACTTTGAACACAAAAATCATTTAAAGAAATCTATTCTAAAGCTGGAAAATAATTTCCAGAAAAAAGAAAGACTGATTTTTTTTTTTGGATTGTTTCATTAAAGTCCCACCATCAGGTGAAAAAATCGCTTAGATTACAATCATCTGGATCATGTAGTATATGTAGTATTCAGAGACAGAGAATCTAAAAATTAAAATTAAATGGTGCCCAGAGAAAGGTGTTTTTGAAAGTGTTGTCTTTTTTTCAGGCATTTTTTTTTTTTCTAGAGAAAGTATTCAACTCTGTAACGTATCTTACAGTACCTTCAATGTAAAATTAACATGGACAAAGCCTTTAAAATATTGAAAACAGAATTCAAGATGTCAGAAGGCACCTATACTAGCGAGAGAGAGGAATCAGGGTGATGTATTGTTTATTTTTAGAAAGATGACTTTTTTTTTCTAGAATATGCAAGGAAAGGTTTGTAAGGACCTTTTTTTCCACTAGCTTTCCATAGGTCAGCTTGAGGAATATTTTGATGGGTAAGAGATCTTGCCTTCTTTGTTCCTGCAATGTTAAAAATCTCTTGAGATCTCCTTTGCTGTGTAAGCAGAGTGAAACTGTGTTGGTGAACTTGCCTACCTGCTTTGCAATGGGGACATCCTTGCCCTTGGTGCAAGGATGCTGCCCATCACCTGCTAAACCATGGCATGTCCTGCACATCTCTGTCCTGCCTGTGTTTGCAACCACCTCCTCCTCCACACACTCCAGAGCCTGGTGGGCTCCATTTGGTAGAAGAGGCTCTGATGGCTTCTCCTCCAGGGTCCTAAGCTGTGGCTCTCATCACACAGAAACCCTTTGTGGAAGCTTCAAGGAAAAGAAATGAACAGATAATCGGCAGTTAGTTTGGAGAAAGGCTGCTTTTCACCAGAGCAAGATTGTGTTCCCTTTTGGGATGACACTGGTCTCTAAGAGTTTTTTCGTGTTGCTTATATGTTATAATTATATATATATATATATAATATAACAATAATTACCTATATATTAATCAATATATAATTTATAAATTAATATAATTAATATATTATATATTTATTATTATTATTATTGATGATGATGATGATTGTTATTATTATTATTGATTATTATTATTACATACAGTGAAGGTGAAGGATAGAAAAAGTCAGTAAAAAGTTAAAATGGGCTTCCATAGTAAAAAGGAAAAGAGCATAGGGCATGCTTGTGCATTTCAAAAAAGCTCTGGGAGAATAGAAAGGCAGTCTGTGGAAAAAAAGAAGGAAATTCAGAGAGGAAAACAGTAAAACTGTGAGAAGGAATTCAAATACCAGAAACCACTTCTATTGATAGATTCATGCTGTTCACAGACAAGTAGAAATCTACAAATACCTATTGCATTTTTATATTTAGGTCACATAGAATGTTTTCACACACTAATTTGTGTGACCATTGTTGCTACTTTATATGCCTTAAACTTGTTCATACAATTTTTCAACTTACTATCAGATCCCTCCTAGTTCACAGAAATATTTTTAGACTGAGTTGGAGAGGTTCAATCAACAGTTAGCTATATGAATTTCATGTTTTGTTGTGAAATAAGAAATAAGCCTAGATATATTTTGTTGTCGATGTGCATAAAATATTATGTGAACAAGAACTCTAAAAACTTCTTGTGTATATTTCCCATCAGAAAGCTGACAGATTATTTCCAGTCACATCCTTACACAAACAAAGGAAATATTACAAAAGAAGAAAGGTGATTTATTTAAGATTTTTGTATATAATCTAAAACTTTTTTACTCATTGTGAAAGTTGATATTTCTGCTGCTGTCGATGTGGAGTGCAGTGATCTTTGCAACACTGTGTTTCTGAATCATCCATCATGACTTTGCTATCTACAAAAGACAAGACATTGTATATTTTGTGGATATGGCTACTGTGTACATAAAACAATAACTTTTGTCAATATAAAAAATTATTTTTACTGAAGTTCCTTCCTAGATCAACTCAGTTTTTGCTTAATTCTCTCCAGACACAAATCAAAATAAAATAAAATAAAATAAAATAATTAAAAAAATGAAAATCCTAAGAAAAGCACGTCTTTGGTTTTATATTTCTCCATTTAATTAAGTTAAATAACTTTCCAAATACAGGCAGATACCAGATCATGTAATCAAATAGTCCTGCAAACACTTTGGTTAGTTCCTTTATGCCAGGAAACATTCACAGAGGTAGCTCTGGCCTCTTAACCAACCCCTCTGTAACTGAAGATATTTTCACAGTCAAATCTATTCTATCCTTTGCTTCAGGATTGCTGTGGATTAGCTATTCTGTCAGGGATGTATTTCAAAATAGTGAAAGAGGAACAAAAGAGTACATTGAAAAACAAAAGTTTTTGCTCGCTTAGTAGTACCTGAAAGCATTAGCTGTTTTTCCTGAACTTCGTAAAATAAGATTATTTCTGACTACACTAGTAAAATGACACACAATAACTTTCCCATATTTGAGGTGATTGTATAAATGTCCACCCTAAAATCTTAAAATGTTGGTAATTATTAAAATTCTTACTACAATCATGGGCAATATGATTCTTCTGCAGTAAGAGTTCCTTAGGATCCCTATGTCTGTTTTTTAAAGCTTTTTTGTTTGCTTGTTCTCTATCAAAGATAATTTTTTTTTTCTTTTCATTTTGGGAAAAGAAGTCTTATGGTGCTGAGTGCTATACACATTCAGAAGAACAGTAACTTATCTTGAATTTATCATGCTCTGGGAGTGGAATAAGTATTTTAGAACTAATTAAGAGAATGTTATTTAACCCTCTAATTCAAAGTTCCTTCTATACTACAACTGCAATACATCTGCAATACATCTGCAATACATCTGCAATACTCATAATTTCAATATTGTTTTACTACTTCTGGTGTCTACATAAGCTTATTGAAATCTGTCTGAATAAATATAGCAGAAACAGATTTAGCATCAGAGTTCTCTAGAAAACATAGAAATAAAAAAAAAAAGTAACCAAATTCAAAAATACAAATATATTATTCCAAGCATTTATTAAATAAATGATTTGCTTTAATTCAGCCTTTTCTTTTTTTCTTTAGAGAGTTTGCTTATTCCTCACATCAATTCAAAATAGAAATCTATTCTGGAATCTTATCTTCACTTTCAATCTATTTAACAACTTAGAGAAGAGGAGCGCTTGGGTTGAACAGGACTTAGCTTTTATTGACTTCTCTTTTATATACTTCATATTCTTAAATTGATGAGGAGATTCAAATAGAAGGAGGATATATAATACCTACTTGAGTACATATGTTTTCTGGATGTTTGGTTAACTGCATTATTATTTATGTTCGCCATTCATTTCTGTCACGAAAATTTTTGAGACACATTTTGAAATAATAATTTTACAGAATCTGGAGAATTTCTCTTATGTATCATAACAGAATTCTTTTCAAAGAATGCTGTGCAATTAAGCATGAACACCTCTGCCTGTGTAGCAATACTAAATCAGACTGATTTTCCAGGTGTTTTTCTAAGTAAGTGCTTTAGATATTTTTCAAGCACATCTCCTCATAACTAACATTTCATTGATTGATTCATGGTTTCCTCATTTTCATCTCTTTTTTATTTTCATTTTTTAAAAAAAATACATTCATATTCTAGCAAATCTCTCTCTTTCTGATGCTTATGCTAATACTAATGATGGGATTAGACCAAAAATATAAAAATTATAAATATACATATAAATATATATATATATGTATAAATATATATATTTTCTTACCAAAGACTTACATTTAGCACTTTGGGTTTAAGTGTACATTTAATACATATTCTCCAAAATCCACATTTAGAGATCCAAGAAAACGAAAAAAGGTAAAATGGATTTGGTCATTTTATCTTTCCATCAGATAGTAGCTACATTCAATGAGAATTTCTAGGCTACATTAGGCTTTTTCTGCTCCTCCTTTCAACTGGATGTATTTCTAAGTCAAATTTAAAGACATCTAAAGCAGAGATTTTCTTGATAAGTGGATAAAAGGAAGGTATAATTTACAGCAGACTACATTCACATCTGAATTTCTCTTACAGTTACATAGCAGTTAAATACAGAAAAGGCCTGCTGTCAGTGTTAATGTTGGTTATTCATTGTCATGCGAAATTAGATGCTGCAATACAATAAGAAATATCAATAGCCAACAGTAATAGATCTTCTGATTTTTGACTCATTTTTAATTCCAAAGAATCTCTAATTTGACTACTGGCCTGTGGACCAGTACGTGCATGCCTTTTGGACGCCAAAATTGAAATGGAAAAGTTTTGCCAGATAGTCTATCCATACCACCTTCTGTGAATACAATGAATCTACTAGTAGATATATTAGCATCTACCTACTTACATAAGTGGCGTGGCAATAAGTTACTCAGAAATCTCTGATAGATATGTAGAACTTTCCAGTTTTTTTTTTTTTTTTTTTTTGTGATAATCAGTTAATGGCATTTTAGTCTATGTGACTAACTGAGGAAGGAGAATGAAAAAAATTGATTTAAAAGGCCCACCATGAAAAAGGAGAAGAAACAAATAAGAAAAACAAAGCCTCCTGCATGGACCATTTACCGTAAATGGTGAGGAGTTATTTTGAATTATGCAAGGCTGAATCTGTTGCAGAGTATTGAACATGAAAATTCCCTTAATGACTTAAATGCCCAAGAGCTATAATATTAGATTTCACAGAGCAGTGGAGGAAATCTTTTAGTTGATGCAATATGCCAAGTTTCCTCAAACATTAAGAACATAAAGAATTTTCCATCAAACAATGAAAAAAGGATTTCAAGACTACATTAGGCTTTTTCTGCTCCTCCTTTCAACTGGATGTATTTCTAACAACAATGAAAAAAGGATGAAGATATGTAGTATATTACATAACATTTTGTTCCTCATTAAATAATGGATCTGATGATAAAAATATATGAGAATTAAATACCAGAACATTGTAATATCTATAAGGTATTGAGAAAAAAATAGATACTTTTGTTGAATGTAAAGTACTAGAAACAGTGCTAATCAGAAAGATATTTTATTTTCTTGTTCAGTTTTTCAGTAGGAAGTCAGATATTTATCTGATTTTACAGTTCAAAATTAAATGGAAACTTTGAAAATATGACTTTTAGGGAAAAAAGACTTTAATATGTTTATAATACTCTAATTTGTATTTTTCTAGTTTATAATCAAAGTCTAGCTCGTAATCAAAATTCATATGTTTATTTTCAAGGAAATAGGTGAACAATTATACTTGCTTATGTTTCCATAGTTTGCATTGGAAAGATAAAAATTGGAACTGTTTTCTTTATCATAATGAATATCTGCGATATTTAAACTGTTTGATATCTTTGTGTGACTATGAATTTTTATTGCCACAAGAAATGCAATGATGAGCAGAGAGGGAGGCAGAAAGCCTTTTGGAAAGCATAAGACTGGCAAGTATGATCTAAATGTAAATGTTTCCTTATAAATTTTCTATATATTTGTTAAATGTAATTTTATAGTCTTGGAAGAAAAATTGATAGTCAATTGTCCAAAACCTATTTTCATATCAGACTATCCTCTATACCTATATATCTATATCATATATACTGTTTAGATCTTCTAATTATGAGGTAAGAATTTTAATCAAGTCAAATCTTAGGACCAAAGGCATAGCCAAAATTTGAAAAATTCTAATTATTTATAATATATGAAAATGTATTACCTAATTCACATAGGATCATGTCACTGTTGCTGATTTTCTTTTAGCTGTTTTCCTAGAATATGTTCCAGCAGATAGAGGAAAAGATCATATCAGATAGTATTTTGTTTTCTGGTCATGGATAAAGGCAGTTATTAAAATTATTATGATATTTACTTCTATTCATCAGACATAAGTGATAATTAATCTGAAAAGTAAAGGAAAGAGGATGAGAAATGACCACTATAAGATAGCTACATATTTCACTCATACTTAGGCTATTTTACATCCTCTATCCATTGGTTTTAGAAAACTACATCGTGATATTCTATATTAGGAAAGATCAGGAGGTAAAAAGAAAAAGGAAAAAGAAAGAGGGACAACCCTGTATAAAATGTAAGAAAGCTCAAGTCATTTCATGATCTGTTCTAAAATGAAAACAAACAAAAAATGATGCCAAATAATTTGACAATTGATTTGCATCAACTAACATGAAAATAACCATCTGAGGGGAGCTGGGAAAAATCTACTAACAATTAAAATTAGTTATTCACCCTTTAAATCTGGGTCTGCTGCCAGAAGAAAAAGGACATCCCAACATGGTCTTATTTCTGTCACAGAAATTATTGCAGGTGTTGTTCCTGTTACATCAGAAAATAAAAAAAAATGCAAGATAATCATAACCAAAAAATAATTTTCCACAGTCCTGACTGTTCACCAGTTTAGTGCAGCTCTATCTTTTGCTGAGTTTGCATACCACAAAGCATATTCTGATCTGCAGAGGCCAGCTATTTAAATAGTTTATCCCTAAATTTCATTACTTGTGATCAGAAAAAAAAAAAAAGATCAGAAATATGCTCTTTTATATTTATTTGATTGCAAACAATTAGCAGTTAGAGAAGCAAAAAATGCAAAATCAATAGCAGAATTAGACAAGAATTCTGAAGATAGGCACTAAATGCTTCTATTTTTACAGTTCCCCGTCTTATAACCCAGACATATATACCCACTTCAAATATTATGCAGAGCCATAGAATTTTCTATAAGACTATTTTTCTTATAGCTGTCTGGAACCTCAAAAATTGTCTCCCATCAGATTTTTGGACTTTGTTTTGTGTTTCTCTGCATACACGTATGTGTGTGTGTGTGTGTGTGTTAAGTAATTTAGTCACATTTTCAAATATTACATATGAAAAAGAGCAATAAACTGAGAAAAGAGAAGCAAAAACAACAATAAAAAACAGGCTTCAGGAAACATAGAGGGTTTTTGTTTCTTTTTATTTAAATCCATCTCTCTGCTGTCAGTCTATGATGTATCAGTCAGATACATCATGTAGTCAGACTAGATCATAAGTTCTAAATACTGAGATGTTAATAATGTCAGAATTGCTGCTGAATTTTCTTCAATAGCTATGACAGCATTTCTTGCTCTTGGTTTTCTCTCCATCTCCATACTAGAAAAAGCAGCTCGTATGGTGCCAAACTGTCTCCCCCAATTCTCCTGCACTAATGGTAAAGGAAGCAGTGAAGTCCTTACTGAAATGGGCAAAAGCATTAAATGAAACTGCTTGGGATGAGGGAGGCTTTGAGGATGGGCATATTTACTCCTTCTGAAGAGGATCATTTCTGTGGTCACTTTCACAGAGGGGTCCACCAGCAGTGGCATCAGGACAGCTGACACGGCATACTGATCGCCAAGTATGAATCTAATACTTGGAAGGGTATGTCCACAGGCCATGCACTCTGCCCTTGAATTCACCTTAATTCAGGAGTGAAAAGAGATTTCTGAGACCAATTTTTCTGCCAAAGGAAGCACTGGTGTAACTCTGTCCTAGAGGAACATATCCTCATACATTAGCTCCCTAGTTGGGCAGTCGTAAGAACCCCACACATCAACTGTCTGGCTCTTTTCACGCTAATGACTGAAAACAGTGTGACTCTTAAAGGAATAATACTGTAAGAGGCTAGTGAAAATGTCAAGCAAAATGTGGATTAAATGCAGGTCAAACATATCACTACAGCTTGAGGTCATTCTAGGATTGTGCTAATTATTTTTTCCCATCATTCTCAAGATCTTAATCAGCTCCGAAGAAGCCTGTGGCCTCACTTATTCCTTCGCTTCAGAGCTTCACTATCTGCCACCTGCTGCTTTTGTACTTCAAAACCCTCTGAAATTTCACATCACAGAAATGTGGAATATCCTTCCTTTATTCTACTTTGAAAAGAAAGTGCAGATCTATAATACACTACTTAATTACATACCGAGGTTACCAATTCTGCACTCTGAATAAAGAATACTTTCATATCCACAGTGATGGAAAATAGAATTTTTATATTGTATTTTCGCCTCTATTTCACACATTCTTGTTTATAGATCTAGGATTTGAGCCTCATCTCTGCTCTCACAGCAGGATTACAGTGATATTGCTAATCTGCCGGTTCCTAATTCTTAGAGCCTAAAGTTCAGACTATCTCACCTCTTGAGACTGTTGTGAAAAAATAGTTCAATATTTATTACTGATTCCATGAATTTCTGAGGTCTAAGGTTACCAACTGAGGTACAAATACTTAAATTTAAGGATGCTAAGACATGAATATTAGCTTTACCAGATATGAATGTAATACTCAGAGAAACATATCTATATGGCATAAAGCAATTTATGATCCTTACAGGAATACTCAGAGAAACATAACATGTTTCTTAGCAAGCTGGCAATTTTCAGTGTGGAAGAATAACATATCAAAATGTAATAGTAACATTTTTGGCATTTTTCTATCTTAATTTTGAGCATTACATCATTGTATCATAAAATAGTGTATATCCTTCTTGTGTGTATGTGTGTATCATTTTGCCTGTTGTATTTGAACTTCCTGGCTAAATACCAAAAAAATACCATAATGAGTAGAAAAATATGAAGCAAGAGATTTACCATGTTTAATAATTTTCACTGAATTCACTCTGCTTGAAATTAGGATTATAACATTTGATCCTAATACAATGAGACTATCCTTTTGTTTCAGAAAGTTTTTTCAAAATGGAGTTAATTAATTTTCATAGCTATCCGTTCCTTATCACTATCTAACTGTTATACAAGGCTTAAAATTAATATGTCTGTTGAAGACATTAATTTTTTAGAAGAAGTAGTGCATAGAGTGACAGGAGTATCAAAATTCAGAATGCATGTTTTTTTTCCCATTCTGTTCTCATAAAACTGCAATTTGTGACCTCCATGACAACTGAAGATTTATCTGCAGAAAACAAAAAAAATATACTTTTATTTCTGCGAATAGCTGTTCTTGTCATTAGTTTTTTTGGTCTCTAGGAATATACATTCTCTCCTGTGGGAGTATTACAGATGACAATATCAAGTAGTTCATATGTTCTCATCTCTCTCTTATAAATGAAGTGTCCGATAATCCAAAAGGAATGGTTTATCATTACGAGAATAATTGCTTTCATCCACTGCAAGGCAAACAGTCTTGTTCTTCTAGTCTTTTGCTAGATTGTCTATAGCTTGCAGGGCCAGAAGATCATTGAATAATTGTACCTACTTTCTCTGAAAATAAAGGGAAAGTTTTTCAACATATCCTCTTGTGTCTTTGATGCTGTGTTCTTTTGTGGTCTCCACATTCCTTTTTCATTTAAACTATGTTTGCTAAATATATGCATATACAAAGGAAATGCATTCTTTATATAAGTAAATGTATTTTTTTCATTATTGTTACATAAAAATATTATTTTACTTTTTATAAAATGTGCATATGGATATGAAATGAATAAGTCATTTGGATATAGTATTATAAACACACACACAAAACCTACAAAATAACAGTGCATTTTAAGTCATGCATGGCCACTACCTCAAAGTAAATTTATTCTCCTCTATTTCCCTTCTATAAACAAAAGGTCACCGTGATGTCCTACTCCTAATGTAGCATTTTTATATTTCTAAAAATACGTATACTAACAACAAAATTCACAAATAAAGCACTATTGTAAATGTTTGGCCTTTCTTCACTTTCTCTTCCTTTCCCTCTCCTCTACTATCTCTCCTATACCTCTCCATTGCCTTACTCTGTACCCTGCCCCAGCTACTGCTGAAATTTGGCATAATGCCAAATGAAATAATCTCGTGCCTTCTGCTAAATTTAGAGACAAATGATTAAAATAACAAAAATGGCAAATCTCATCATAAAAATGTTGTTGATATAAAACATTAAGTAACTGAAGCTAAGTAAGTAGATGGAATGAAGGAGCAGCTCTTGACAGAGAAGAAAGGTGTTCACAACCACATTAATTCCCAGTAATTCCTTCTGCCCCATCTGCTACTTCACAGGGAAAAATGAGATAACACTCAAACTGGCATCTGTCTTTGATAAACTGGTTTTTATTTAAGTAGGCTTAAGTAGGAAGACAATAAATGTCATTGTGGCATTGTGCTTATTGGACTCTGCCACCCTCTGGTCAGCAGCCTGTAGAGAGAACATAATGGTATGTAAAGGTAAGCCAAGCATAGTGAGAGGATGTGTTTTCTTCTTAAGTCTGCAAAAGAATAACTGGAAAAAAAATGTTTAATTTGAATGTCAAGACTTTCAAGCCTTTGCATTAAGGCTAGAAAAGTGTTTAAGAGAAGTCTTGGGATGCCCTTCTGCACAAGAAGTTCTTTTTTAGTTCTTGTTAAACAAATATGCTCATGTGCATTCCCCCAGTAGAGGATTAGTCATTTTAAGAAATCTTATAACTTATTTTCAGATTAATGCTGGTGGTATGTAAAACTTGAGTAGTTGTCTTTTTATCATTGTCCTTATAGACATATATTTAAACTACAAGATGAACATGTTTGGGACATCTGAAAGTTATCAAAATAGAGAGAGCTAAGTGATATACTGTGTCCTTACTTCTAGGACTATTGACTGTCGAATTTGCTTATTTCAGTGTGAGAAAACAACAATAAATAAAAAATGCAAATGCAAATATATATTTAACATGTTAACATGTTAACATATATTAACAGCCACTTTATGTTCAGAATGGAAGAAACCTGTCTCAGCAGTAGTCTGCTAGAACAATTTATGTGACATGGTGCCATGCAAATCAATAGGGTTTTTTAAATTATCTTCAGAAGAGTCATGTCTTGCACATTGACTTTAGTATTAAAAAAGGGGATTTCTGTTTTCCTTATAAGCTTTGGCATGTGTCATTTCCTATGTCTGTTATTTCAACCAGAGAATAAAATAATTACCTCTAGTTATGATGTTGCTCTATCTGCTAAATGGGGGAGGAGGTAAGAGAGAGAGAAGGAGTCTTTTAAAATTGATTTATTTAAATTTATAGTTGTTTGCTTCAGCAGAATCAATGCAATGTCAACTACTAAGCCCTTTTACTATTACAGAGAAATTTTCCAGTAGAAATGAACTTTTAAAAATATCAGTAAATATTACCTTCCGGAAAGAAAATATTTCTAAGTGGAAAGCATAAAAGTTAGCAATAAATATGAGATTTCAATGAAATATAGGCACTTGTAAGTACCACCAAAGTCAATAGGAATGTGATGGCTCCATTAAGATTTTCATTTTAGGAGGGAACAAGAGTGAAAATAATAGTTTTTATATATAGAAAATGTTTATCTACATTCAAAATTTAACTTTTTATGTAAAAAAGTAAATAAATTAAACAGATTCAATCTCACAAAACCACATATTTTTTAACATTTAGAAACAGTGCAATGGATAGAAAAAAATCTAAGACTACATATCGATGTTATGTTTGTTAGTGATCCCGATTTTTTTTTTTTTTTCCCCCAGGCTAGACTTGTTATTTAAGTTTCAAAAGCATTAGGGCCTTTAATTATATTCTTAACACATAATAATAATAAAAATTAATAATGGGAGAAATAAAGACTGTAAAGGTATTTATTAGAACACTGCATCTTGCTCCCATGATGAGTGTATGTTTGTGAGATGGCTTTGTAGGTCTGTCCTCTCTTGCCTCCTCCATCCTAGTGCTAGCCACCTGGCATCTGCTCCACTGGAGACCATCTCCACTCTTCTTTTCCACAAGAGCGGCCCAAGCATGCCTTTAAATTACATTTACTTAGGCAACACTTAGATTAGGAGGTCTAAATAGGCTGTAATCGAAGTGGCACAGTAAATCACAGTGAACAAATCATCTCATAGTGAGCAAATCATCTTTACCTTTTCTTTTATGAGGAAGAATAGTTTATACATGTAATGTATTCTGGAAGTTCAAGTAAAAACAAAGTATTGAAATGAAAATTGAAGATAATTACATAGCAGAATGAAAAAGAACTTATTGCAAAAACACAAGAATTAATTCTGATAGCATCTAATTAATTCTAACACAATATGAAATTATTGCTTTCCCTATATAAAAAGATCACAATGTAATAATCATACTATGATATGTTTATAAAACTATAAATTGTATCTATTATAATCTTCAATATTGGAACTAACACTCCAGCCAAAGTCAAACACTCTGAAAAGGTAATAGTAATATTTTTTAAATCTTTAAAACTTGCTTAAATTTCACCTTGTATTAATCTGAAGCAAATGATCCGCTACATTACCCAAATAATCTTTTTTGTTGTTTTTTAAAGCCATGGAATGTGAAATGTATTACTTAATAAAGTGGAGGCAAGGCTTTGTGTTGGTATTAAGACAGATTACTAATGTAAAATGAAAATGAAGATCATAAATCAAAATAGCTCATTACAAGTTCCTTGTTTTACAGTAATTTATCAGTTTTACTTCTAGTTTTACTCTTCAATATCTAGCTTATATCACTTATTATTTCACTTTATCTTTTTTTGTGTGTTATATGATATTTGCTTTTGTATGAGCTAAAGAATTACTACTAAATTAATGGATTTTCTTTTCCAGACAATTGACATAAATAGACAAAGGCATTCCCCAAAACCTATGACTTCTGCTGACACCAGAAAAGGATTTATATCTGCCTAATATCTGCCTAATTTTTTTCTAATTTTCCAAAAATTTGAGAAAGAAATAAATAAAAGCAACAATACTTCTAAAAATAATAATAATTTTCAGAAAAAGATATCTAGAGAACTAGGAAAACTTTGATTGTCATTGTTGCTGCAATTAAAATTGCTGCATGAGAATAAGTTTAACCTATGAAACATATTATCTGAATTCAAAACCCTCCCCAGACTAAGACTCGTTTTGCAGTTTAGCTATCTTTTTCCATAGGAAAGAATGGCCACATACACCTGCAACATACTTTTAAAAAGCACCAAGCTTATCTTCCAAAGAGAGTGAAAATACCAGTTCAAGTACTTATTACATATACATATATGTGTTTGTGTAAGTTTGGGTTTCTCTTTTTAGATATACAATTGAGATAACAATGTGAGAGATAGCTGTCTCATTAGCATGAGACTTCCACAAAGGAATCAGCTTCATTCAAACAGTAAAAAATAATTCCTGCTACTATCTGAAATTTGGAAAGGTGTGAGGAAAATTCACCTTGCAAATAAAGTTCCAAAGTATTTTTGTCAGGCAACCAACTTTGCCAAAATGAGTTTAATTTATGCTAGTGCCTACTAATCTAGTTCACACATTCTTGAGGGTAAAGCCCCAATACTGAGAAACCTGCTTTTCTGACAGGTCTTCCTAAACTAGGATGAACTAGGACTCTGTTGCATGCATTTGAAATGTATAAAGTTTTAGATCATATATATTTTGGAGAAACTTTAACAACTGTGCAAGATAGATGGTGTTGAATGGCATTTCTTTCTTTACAAAAGAGCTTCTCAATTTTATTCTTTGAATAACTCCCTGTGGTTCTTGTATTAAAGAGAAAGTTTAGACTAGAAAGATTTCTTTCTGAGCTATAAGTACTTTAGTGATTAGTTTCACTTTTTTCCTACTTACTGCATAATGAGATTTTGTTTATTTTCTTATTGAGGTTCAGACCAAAATAGGCTGTGATGTCGTGATGAATCTATAAAATCATTCTCAATAAAATCAAATAAATTCCTTTATTATTTAATTTATCTGAATGTCTTTCTGGAGGTCAATGAGGGATGGCAAAGTATTCACACCTCTACAAGTACAACAGTGATAGATGCATATTTGGGTAAAACTCTGGAATAATAGACTAATCAAAACTGTTTATAGTTTTCGTTTTCCATACCAGTTTTCCCCTGAACTGAGAAATTAACTTATAATGTAAATACTCAGACCACAATATGTAGGGAAGGAAGGAACTGATGAGAGGGCATGTATTTTAATTGGCACAAAGATGTAAAATGTTGGAATTAATAAGAGAAAGTCTGGGTTTTGATTTTGCCTGCTTAACAAATTTTCTTTTTATCCTGTTCTCCAAGAAGATTATAGAATTTACACGAAATGGAAAGACAGAATTAGAGAAAAATAGCAGTAGCACTGGTTAATGAAAATATATAGGGAAAGAGATTTTTGACTAGATTTCTTTAAAGTTCCCTTCTCGATTGGTGTTCCCTTCAATGGATTTTTTTTTTCTCCAGATAGTGTGTGCTCTGGGCAAGAAAGCTTTAGATGACAATGTGAGAAGCTATTTGAATAAAGCTTTATCTGATTTCTGTGCATCAGAACCATTAACCAAGGATTGCATTCACTGTGAAACTTGAAATTTAGGCTCTGTATATGTACTATATCTAGCACAAAGTAAACTGAAAACTTACAAATAATAAAAATTATGTTTCTATTTTATTTGAGGTAAGTTAAAAAAAAAACTAACATTTTATGAACATTAAGAGTTAGCTTTATCTCTATTACATTCCTTATTGCAAATTTTTCATCATATCATTTACTATAATGCTTTGTGATAGATTACTAATGTTGTGTTTTAGGATCTTTGGTACATCTTTTTTTTCATCAAGATTGTTACATAAGTTATAGTTTCTTCAGCTTTATATAGTGGCATTATGCCCAAGCAAGTGTCTCAAAGAACTAAAAGGATTTTGGAGGGAAAAATATGAGATCCTAATTCACATAGACAGTTAGTTATTCAAGATTTTCCTCTAATTCTAGTAGGACTATTTCAGTGAGACTGTAGGACTATTTCTGCCACAGTTTATTGATTTCTGTCTTTGCATCTAATTTTGCCGTTCCCTTCGTAGTGCTGAAAACAGTTGTAGGTGGATTGTGCTGTAAACTAGATAGATAAAAGATCAGGGTGAAAAACAGTAATAGAGGTCTTTTAAAGCTTTTTAAGCTTCATCTATGTCATGGGAGAGCTATGAAGCACTACACTGAAAAAAATCAATTCAGCAGAATTCAGGAGCTCAGGCCCCTTTCGCAGGGGCAAGAAGAAGCTTCTTAAATCGACTTATCCCCTGAAGAAAACTTATCCTGGAACTATACTCTGAGTAATTGCACATCTTTGACAATATTGTCCTGCAAAGAGACATAATGATGGACTTGATTATACACAATTGTATATAATGTGATAATTTTAGCTTACAAATTAGGTGCAAAAAAGCTCCACTTTTCATCTGGCAGCATTTTGTACCTCCATTTTCATAGGGAATTGCTGTACAAGGTGCAGTTGCAAAAGAGAATCAAGTGTATTGTGTTACCATGTGTTCTGCAAGCTTCAGCCTTCAGCTTTATTGTATTCTCTTCTCCTGAAAGTAAAAACATATCATGAGGCTTCCTGGACCTAATTATATCACTTTGTGCCTCTGATTGCAATGTACAGAGACCTGCTGTTTGTATTACACAAAAATCAATCAACTATAGAAGAGGATTATGTCTACTATTTATCTCTATGATTATTAATACTAATATGGAAGTACATGCTAGAATTATGAAATGCAGTGATATTTTTTTCTTTTTTTTTTTTTCTGAATATAACCTCTAAAAATATTTTCGTTTTCAATTTAAAGCATGAACTTTTACCCCTTGGCTCTTCTGCTCTAGCTCCCCATGTAATTAATTTAATTTTCATCTAAAACGGATAATTACACATTTCCAAATTCAGCTGAATACTAATTCAGTTATAGCAGTTCAGCACTAAAGAATGGGCAGCCTACAGCCGAGGAAGCTATTATGAAATATTAGCTATCATATATAATTCTATGATTTTTTACTAGTATATTTGACCTAAGATACAGTTCAGTATGAAAGATGGATTTCCAGCTCTTTACAAAGAACTTCCTGTACCATAAAAATAAAGGTGCGAACTGATTTCTAGGAGAAAAAGAAGCAACACTATCCATAGAGTGGATTATTTTTTCCTTTTCTAGTTCTTCTGAATCTTCTGATGTCATAGGTCAAGTGTGATTTTAAATTTGCAATCATTAATTGAAAAGCTTTTGCTGTGCTGACAGTGCTGACATTTTTATATACTTATAATTTTTGTTGATCTTAAATACTTAAATGGAATATGAGAAGTATTTTCTCTGCAGTAGAGTTGCAATCTTATAGAATCTTGCTGAAAGGAAAAGATTGTTACTTTGTATTATACATTTATTGTTTTATTTCAGAGAACTTCTAATGGATGGTGGCTTGCTGTATCCTGCCTATTTTCTTGCGTTTAACAGAAATTTTCAGTTCTGTTGTTATTCTTTTTCAAGGGCTGAGAGAAAAAGAGAAAGCATTAATGACTGATTTGTGATAGCAATATTCTGTCGGCTGACACATCACTCACTTTCTATCTCTGTTTTGAAACTTACAGGTTTGAGTGATATTGGAGCTTAAAAATAGGCTTGTAATAATTAGCAATATCGTTATCAAGTATGGACAAGCTCTGCTTTTTCTTTTTTTTTCTTTTTTTTTTTGTCTTGAAAGGATAAAAGTACTCTTCGCAGACCCTATGGTAAAGTCTCTCTTTGTGACAAATTCATATTTGTCTCTGCATATTTTAAAAGTAAATAAAGAAATATATGAGATGTTCCTTGAAGATTTTCTTTATAATAATTCATTTTTTTTACAGAGACCTACAAAAAATTGATTCTGAATGATAGGTGAGCTACACTTACTGAAATATATGTACTAACACAATCTTTGCCAGTTTGCTAATTCTCCTTCGAATGTAGGCACAGCAGTTAGGTTAGAAGATATAAACAAAATATGCCCCTTTGTCTCTGAACAGTTCTGCAGAAGTCTTAAAGTCTCTTTACTATTATATGATTATGATTATTAATGTAATCTATCTCTCATTTTCATTTCTCACTTT
This sequence comes from Nothura maculosa, assembly GCA_032353885.1. Lineage (NCBI taxonomy): Eukaryota > Metazoa > Chordata > Aves > Tinamiformes > Tinamidae > Nothura > Nothura maculosa. The sequence continues at coordinate 4,292,088 of JAUBOD010000151.1, forward strand.
CTCTTGTGATTCTTTCTAATGATTACATTATATTTCACATTGCATTCAGTATCGATACATATTTAAATGAATTAAGGGAGTGATTTTATTTACTTATTGCTTACTCTTTCAAAACAAAAAGTATTCAGTTTTTATTCATGTGCTGGCTTCTTTCAAACTGCCTACAAATTTTAAAGATGTGAAAAAAAAAAATTACTGGAGACGGAATACAGTCTGTACTTTCTTGCAAGGAGTAACCTTGAAGGATGTATAGTGGTTAAACTTCAGTATCATCCCATACAGATTGTCTCCTCAGAACAGAAAAACACTGCAACCTAAGATTAAATGAGCAGCTGGTAGAGAGTTTCTGATTTGATCATGTTGCTTTTCTAGACAGAGTAATTGTTCTGATTTATGGATATCACCTGTATTTCATGGGTGCTTGCTTCCAGCTCTAATTAATGGATAATTTTTAACTGCTACAAATTTAATTGTTCCTTAGATTTCAAACAGTAGAAGAAACATGGTTCATAGCAAACAGAGGCCTTTCTTCTATGACCTTTTTATGTATTAGAAATGGAAAAGAATTGCTATACTTATCTTAAATTCTGCAATATACAGATATGCATTTATACATATAAGTACTTTAAAGATTCATATTTAATAAATAATCATTTTCAATAAAAATATTCAAAAACCTTAAAGTATAAGATTTCTTAACATTTGCTAGGTCACAATACATCATTTAAGTTATTTTATCACTTAATCTGATTGTGCTGTATAGCAACAACTCTTTCTATTTTAAATCCCCACTAACTTTATTTTGACAAATGAATTCCTTTCATAAATATATAAAATGTTGATCTTTAACAGGAATTTAAGAGAAGGATAATCCATCAGTTCTCTTGCTAGGTCATTTCAGTGAATCTGTGAACACTAAGCCACAGGTATGCTATTTTTATAGAAGATCCAATCATAGTATGAATAATGAAAAAAAGTAATATAAAAACAGAAATAACCAGTAATATAAAAATTGATACTATTACGAGAGAAATGCACTTTTAAATATGAAGTAATTAAGTATGAACAAAAAGAGGATTGCCTAGAACATAAAGAATGTGTAATAAGATATAAAAGTTCGGAGATTTTGCTGGATGAGAAAAGGTTGAAGAATTATGGAAATTTTATCAATAGAGGACATGTAATTTTTTTCCCATACACCTAAGAGCAAACAAGAAAAATACAATGCAGTAATGTTCCAGCAAACAAAATCTTATTGAAACTACTTCAAGAAGCACTAAGACAAAAGATCCAGAATTTAATGATTTGTATTTTGTTATTTTGAAAGGAGAAGATAGCATAAAAATCTATCTACTAGTTTTATAAGATTTACTTACTATGTCTCCCTAAAATTATAAATCTCTCTAAGAACCCACTTTTGCCCATTCATGAGTTATTCAAGAAGTTATTCCTCCCATGAGTTATTCAAGTTATTCCTACTTCTGAATAGAATCTGGTTTCTTGTTTTAACTCTTCCTTCATCTTTCAGACTTTCCATAAATACTACCTATAAAATGTTTCTGTTCCTCATTACTCAGATTTTCTTTCTGTTCTGCTGGCTATAGATCATATATGGAGCTTTGTAGAATGCAAACAAAAGGGAATTGCCTAAACCTCAGAAAATAAGAAAAATTGTATTGAAATTATAGTGGGAGCATAAAGGGAACATCTCAAACATGCAGTAGTTCAGTCTCTCTTCAGTAGTCTCTAAGAGTTTTAGAAATGAAATCTAGTGAGAAGAAAAAATGAGAAAAATTCATCGACATTAACTCAGCAGAGTAAATTAGGATTATTTTGAAGGATTAAAGATTATTTTAGAAGCTATTTTAATACTTCACATATGTGAAGTATTAAATGCTGTGAATTTGCATATCTGTTTAACTGAATGTGTAAATATATACATATGTGCATATATATAATATATGTATTTTGCATAACTGCCATACTGATCATGAGCACTCATTCACTTTTTGTCATATCTTTGCTTTATTTCAATCTAGATAAAAAGTAGAAATTTGAATCTTTTATTAATGAAACAGAACTTCACTTTCTTTGCTGCTTGAGTTTATAATTTCAGAGTCAGTTTTCAGTTTTGTTTATTATTAACTCTGATGGAATTATTTCACTTACCATTTAAAATAAATTACCTTATTTTTACATCACCTCTTTATAGGGCTAAAGTTATTTCTTCGCTGAGCAGAATTAAGTTAAAAAAAAAGACTGAGCCTTTCACTGGCTAGGTTATCAATGGATAGTTAAAGGGGGGGTTCAGTCATGGGAAAAGGCTTGTTTTTCTTAAGACTTTAGTTTGAAGCTTTAACTTCTCCCAAAATCTCAAAAGCTGACACAAAGCACTGCTGTTTTGTGGGCTGATCACACACTTTTTGCACATATTGAAGTGTTCTTTCTACAGTGAGATAGACTGCCATCCCTTTCAAGTCTAGAAGGGGAGCTATCAGCATTTCACATCAGCAGTGAATTCCAATGCTGTGTCTAATTGGGTCCTGATCTTTCCTCAGGTGTCTGTAGACTAGGGTGAACCTTTAGAGAAATAGAAATCTTACCTCATGCTTCATTCACCTAAAACAGATAAAAGTAGCAGAAAAGTTGCAGTGACAAGATCATTATGTTTCAGCAAGCTCAAGCATCCACTGATCTCTTTCCAAATAATTGGTCTACATTGATTAGGTGGATAAGTCTATAAGTCTTGCCATCATGAACAGGTGGCAGTCACACCTTCCATTTATTAAATACTCATATTCTAGGAGTTAGGATTTATTGCTTCACAAAGGAATCAATATTCAAATTTTTAAAAATGATAAAATATTTTTTAAATGGAATGTGCTTGAGATCTACACAAAGAGATCACAGTTCAGTGGCTTAATATCCTATGCATTTACCTACAGAGAACTTACAAGTTTTTAAAAAAAAGTAAAAAAAAGGAAAAAAGAAAGAAAGAAAAAATAATCTCTAAACATTTAAAAATGCTGAATATTTTAGCTTTTCCTTGGCACAAGAGAGGCATCTTTAAGCTGTCTGACATTGGTTAGGTCAAGTTCCTGTGGTAAATACTCAGTTTGTGTGTTGCATTAGTAAGCTTGGCCTTTGCTGATGGGAAGGAGGGTTTATTGAGCTCTATTATGTTCCCATTAACCTACAAAGCAGAGACACTTTCTGACACTTTAAGTGTCTATATTCTGTACTTAGCAACATTAAAGTCAACCACCTCTGCCCTTAATAACATATGTCATTAAAATCAAAGGGAATGACTAAAAAAATTGGAGTACTCCATCTGTATCTTGCAGATCAGACTTGGCCTCTATTTAATGTGAAACATGTCCTTATTGCTATGAATATTAATGTTCTAAAACAGTAATTTTTTGAATAGTGGTGCCCCTTTATCCCTTGACTTCCTTTTTGATGTCTAAAATTTGTTTGATATTTCCAAATTGTATCTTGTCTGTCATCAAACTGACATGAATATGACCTTCTGGTCAAGGTTGCACTCAAGTTCTCCAGTTTATAATTGTGGCAAGAAAATGTGAACTTGAATTAATTGAAGGGTCCTTTGTAAAAACAAATTAAAGGCATATGTAAAGAAAGTCATTAAAGGAATTTAATGATTCCTAAGAATACCTTTCATTTTTGATCCCAGAACATTTTGAAGGCTTATTTTCATGTTTTTACCTCAGTCTTCCCAAGCATACATATATCGCATATATAAGGTTAGCTATCATATCATTAAGATACCAAAGATTTTTCTGTGAATATAGCTAGGTCCGTTGAAAGTAGGACATTTTCTTGACTCCATTTTTGAGTTTTCTTTGCTAGTTGTTTTGATTGCTTTTCCATGGACAGGCTTCTTGTCCTATATGGTGAATAAGTTCCAATTATGACAATTTCATGCTGATTACATACTTCTAATTCTCTTAAAGCATTGGTTACTTTATTTTTTTTTTTTTTTGATTAAAAGGATTCAACTGTATGTTGCATTGTACTGATCACATCAATACTTTAATCCCAGATCTCAGTTTATTTTAGAGAAACTTTGCATTAGGGTCCTATTAATATTAGAATACAATATAGAGTATGAAAAAATATGTTACAGAAAATAAGACATGAAACAATATCTCTGAGAGCATTTTCTGATTTTTTTTATAACAGTTTCTGTTTCCCTCTGATTCAAATCATTCACAGCACAACTGCATCAAAGAATATCTTGCAATAAAAATAATATGCACTTTGTAAAATAAGATTAAAAATATTTCCACTATTTTCAAATCAGAGTGCATTTATGAATTTGAACTTAAAATGTTATCTTAAATTCATTGACCAAATATATGTAATTTTTAACAGAACTTCACTTACTTTGGAAAGCAAGTATTATATTTATCAGTATGAATGTAGTGATCTTTTCTTCTTTTTTTTACATTCTTCTGTGTAGAAGGCAGTATTTCTCAGGAAGCAGATCTGGGCTTTGTTTTCAGGATAAGACTTAAAGCCTTATTTAACTTCATTTAGATGGTATAAATTAAGAATACACCCATTACCCTAACAGAGCTAAAAGTTTTAAAATGTATTCCTTGTGCCTTGTTATATTCTTTTTCTCTGACTAGGAAATTACTCTGTTGCTCTGTCAGTCCCTTACCAAAAGCAAGATTTTCATTAAAATGTGTGCTAGTTCATATTATACCACTGCTTCATTGTAATGTAGATGCTATGGTGTAAGGTCTTCTGTGAATTATAAATTTGGTAATGTAACAGACTTGTCAAGCTTGTCAATTGTCAGGAAAATAAGATAGGTAATCATCAGGAAGAAAGCTTAAGGTGATATCTTTACTAAAGTATAGAACAATAGTAACAGCAAACAGGCATGAATATAAGTTAGTGTTGCTGAAAGTGATAAAACTTATTCTTTGCAGTATCTCTGTACAGCTAGATGCTCTCAGTGGCCTCCCTCTGCCGGTTATCATAAGCCAATTATCTTTAGCCTTAAAGTCAATATTGGGAAGAAAGCAATCTTCTGGTGACTTTCTTCATTAATGTAGCTTCTAAACCTGATATACAGCTTCCTATTGTTAAAATAAGTTTCCTATGGCAAAGAGATGACACTAAAAAGATTGGTTTTCTTCAAGGAGACTGAAGATGCAAGAGGAAGAAGAGCTAAACTCTCACTACCTCACAGGGTGATCTCCTCTCAGGTGGAGTGACTAAAAAGCTATCAAAAAAGAGAGGTTTTCCTTCTCTCCTGAGCAGGTTTGTTAGTAAGATATGTCATGACAAGCTATTACCAGAGTTCTCTCTATCTTGCAGTTTTAACTGTTGGATGATTTTTAGTTTGTCATTATTTTACTTGGAATATAGAAATATGTACAAATTTTAATATGGAGGATCAGCATGAAAAGAGAAAATCTAACAGAAACCAATCCTCTTTGGTTCTGCTTATCCATCACAATACAAATAATTTCACCAGCAGGCCCATCTAAATCCTTTATTCCATATCTATAAAAATAAATTATACTGTGATGTATGCCCAATAAAAGCTTAGGTGCTCAGAAGAAAACCTTAACTGTACGCTAATATTATTTCACACGAGAATCAGTGAGAATTTAGCCGATTAGTTTATTCTCATTTTTTATTTTGCATATTAAGTTCTAGACAGAATAAACAGATTTATAGATCTTTTACCAGATAATCATTTACAGTTTGATAGCACATAGCTGATTTTTCTGGTGAAATATATGTTATTTCTTTTCCACTGTATTCAGTTTTTTATTTTTTTTTATTCTGACTGCTGATTAAAGCTTCAAAAAGCCAAATCAAATGCCTTTAAGAAAGCTCCACTTCTCCCTATTTTAATGAGTTTTCATTGACACAGATATTTATTATTAATTTGATCAATGCTTATATAAGGCTAAGAGAGTTTTGACTGACTTTGTTAACTAAAACAAAAGTCTACAGAGAATAAATATATCTAGTGAAGTATTATTCTATCAAGATTAATACTCATATCTGTATATTTCATATGATGTGCATGATAATAAAAACAATGACATTTTGTGTTGTCTTAGACCTTCACAATAAACATTCTTTCATGATACATGGAAGAAGAACATATTGGACTACTTAATCTAGTTTGACTGTTTTTTTTGCCAAAATATGTAATAATTTCTAATGTAAAATCCTTCCTCTGTTTTTCAAGACTTATTATCAGTGTGAAATGGAAATTTAATCTATATTTCCCTGTAAAAGAATGGTACATATGTTGATAAGGATAATTTTATAGTTTGTAAAGCATTGAAAAAACCTGTGAAATAGAGGACAGCATAAAAATTTTAAATTACCAGATTTGGTCCTATTTTATTACAAATTGACATGCTTCCCCAAAAGTAAAAGGACCTCTGACATATATTAATAGATACTAATCTCATCACTTCCATTTTCTTTGTTGCTAAAGCAGTATGACAGTTAACATTAAACAAAATTTTTCAAAACTCTGTCCCGTCTTCTTGTTTTCATTGCAAATGTTGCTTCAGAGAAAAACAAAACAACACAAAACAAAAAATGGATATTAAAAAAAAGATCTTAGTACAAATTTTAAGGCTTTAGATATTGCCAAACAAAACACAAAAGTAAATACTCTTAACGCAAGTAGAAGAAAGAGTAGTTAGTTTTTCTTATGCCTCAGGTAATGATTTAATCTAGTTTATGAAGGGTGAAACTGCTGTTGCTTTCTCACTGTCAATAAATAAATACATACAGTACATCAATATGTATATTAGCTTACTTAACTCAATTGTGCAGCATTAAATAAGTCATTAGTCTTTGTCTTCCTGCTAAGAAACTGAATAGCTCCCAGCTGAACCAGTAGATTTTGCAGAAGCTTAGCTTTAGTAAGGAATTGTTCCCTGTAGTTTGTATACACAAATGCATGGTATTTCCAGATATACTGTGCGTAGATATATTTATCTGTGTCTATATATGCAAGTTTGCATACATATATGGAGGCAGCACATAGAAACTAATCTACCTGATATGATCCCTGAACCTCAGTGACTGAAATTCATTCAGTGTTACAATATTTTGAAATTATGATTCACTTCAAAACTTGCCAAGTCTACCAGAGATCAGTTTCTCCCTCATGATTAGCTGGCTTGGGTTATGACTTCTTAAACTCAGGACTTGGATAGCTCCTGAAAATCATTTCCGGCCTTTTCATCAGTGAAAGATGCCCATCTGTGCATCCATCCAGGATTCATTCATATACTATTGCTCTAAAGTACTGGAAATTTGTACTGTATATCCCTTAAAAATGACCATAAAAGTAAATATCTATTCAAGGAACATCTGATCAAAAAAAAAAAAAAAAAAAAAGAATTGTGAGAGGAAGATTTCTGAAATAAAGTATCAGTGATCCAAAGGAATAGAAGGGTTTTTTAATTGTTTTTGCTTTTTTCATTTATGATAGTTGTTTTATGTAGTAGAGGAATCTGTAGATAATAACAACAAAAATAATCAGACAAAAAACATTATTTTTCTTCCTCTCCTCTTCGTAACACTTTGTTCATTCAGTTAGTATTATATTATGTGGTAATTTGTAGCTAGCATAAAAGACAACTGGATTTGTCAGCACAAACTGTGATTTCTTGAATAATTTATAAATTACTTTGAATAGGATTTAATATCTTTTGCTTACTGCAGATACAAAGATGTCTGACATTTGATGCTAATGTTATCGAGTTTGGACTTATTTTGCATAGAAAGACCCATACTTCTGATTCATAGGTATCTTCATCCACTAGTATTTCCTTTCCATTTGATCATCAGTGACTGCTATTATAACTAAAGCGTTAGCCACAAGTTATGCATAACAGCATTTATTCTGCAAACTACAGAGAAATACATCTTGGCCCAAAAAAAATGGGGAACTATTCCTTAAAATTGTAATAGCAAAATCTGACATGACTTTAGACTGAGTTTTACCATGTTTATTAAAATTTAGAAAGGTGGTAGAATGACCAAGGCATTCCACAATTACTAAGAAAAATACACTGAAAGAATGTCTCTCTCATATATGATATTACATGGTTCAACAAAAAGCAACATCTATTTTATTTTTTCAGTGTAATATTCCATTACAGAAAATTGTATTGTTATGATAAAGAGTATGATCAAGAGTCAGATTATCAAGAAAAGGAGAGGAAAAACAAACAAACAAAAAATCCCTCTATGCACTCTTCAAGTTATATTTTTCCTAAGAAACAAAACATCTATTATTTTTCACGAGACTGTATTGCACATCTACAATTCTGGCTCTAGGCATTCAAAAGTATCAACCTGACTTCATCAGAATCATTCATTTTAAAAGAAAACTGTTATAGGTGACCTAGGAAAATGAAGACAAATCTCATGCAGATCTATGACTTCCCCTAAATACTGCTTAATTCTGTAGGAGTTCACATAATCCTTGCACTTAAGTAGATGACTATAGAGAGCAGAATTTTGCTCATAATAATTTAAGTTGAGATTGGAAATATAAAAGACTGTTTGGGATTCAGTGTCTAAATATTGTCTGATCTCTAACATCTAACATATAGTTATTGTATATGCAGTTGTATGTATTGTATATGTATCAACCCACACCTCCCTACAATCTCCTTTTGGGTGGCTGTAGAGAGTGATATCCAAAGGCCAAATTAAATTCTGTGTTGACTCCCTAGATACCTGTTCCTTCCTGATGTGGTAAAAGTGAGACTGAAAGAAGTGTCAGTTCGTAGAGAAGAGCTTGTCATTCTTGTGACTTTTGAACAGTGTAGAGAAACCACATTAGGAAAGCCTCTATTTGAAGAGACTTCTGACGTACACAAAGACTGACAGAAATTGTTTGTCTCAGTGAGTTCTAGGGCACAGAGTCATCATCATTCACAAACGGGTATCTATGAAATACAGATATTTATAGGTGACAGGACATAGCACTGTAACTCAAAACATCCTACATGCTTGACCACTCTTACTTTTTAAGACAGTGTTTTCACCTTAAAATGCTAATGTACTATTAATGTATTGTTGTAAGAAAACAGGCTATTCAGTGCAGTTTTGTTTATGCACACAAGTGCTGACAAGGCTACTGTTAATTGAAAATAAAATACAGCTGCAAGTAATAAATGCTGCATTTAGATAAGTTTTATCACTAGAAATATTTTTATCAGATTTAGATTAGATTTTACTAGATGTACAGAATGGGCAATCACTCTGGAGGAGTACCTACATGCCACTCATGGTAGTCCTTGGGGGAGCAAAGTGACATTTAGAAGGAGAGAGATTTTAGAACCCACTATAGAATAATAAAGAAATAACTTTACAGAATGTTTGTATTCTTACCTCAGCAGGAAGCTTCTGTGAGAAATCCTTAACAAGACAGATGAAGTAAATTTGCAGTTTAGATATGAAGATATTGGATCTTCTGTTCCTTTTGAAATCTATGATTCCCTATGGGGAAAATAACTAAAATGACCAGCCATACCTATCTCAATTTATTTGCTATTTGGAGTTTTCCTCTGAAACCAACTTAAAGCTGAACAGATTTTCTCTGGAACCAAATATTTATTTATATACATCTCTCTATATATTCCATTCCATATATATACATATATATATACATATATGTATATGTACATATATGTACATATATGTACATATATGTAATGTACATATATGTATATACATATATGTATATGTATGTATATATATGTGTGTGTGTGTATACACACACACACACACATATATATACACATAAATATATATAATACCATTTACATATATATTTAATATATATGATATATAATATATAATATATAATGCATTTAATATACATATATGTATATATATACACACACATATCATCTATATCTCTATATATATAGGATTAATTTGCTTGGAAAGCCACAAAAATTGAATCCTCTGCATAGGTTTCATCTCAGAACCCCGTTAGATTATAACATAATTTTTAGGACCATTTTTACATATATATGTATTTTCACAGAATTCCAATCTAATTTGCTCTAATTTACTCTAATTTCATTTAGAGCAAAGGAGAGATGGTGGAAAGGGGGGTTGGGAATGCAGATCTTGTTTTGTAAACAAGGCTGTGGTTTACCTGCTGATGGTGTGTATTCTTCATTCCACAGTATACTTTGCATGCAATACTACACACAGTTGTGTGTTTATTTAACCATAGTCCTGCACTGCATAGCTTGCTAAAAAGCTGAGAGGAAGATAAGTTACCTCTTTGCTACTGTTGTTGCAGCTCTCCTTACAGCTGTGACAGCTGTGGGGATTCAAACTTTTCATTGCTTTTCATTTTCATAAGCAATGTATTGCAGAGAGTATTAGTAATATTTCATTAAAAAGAATAAAATATGTTTTTGTCTTTACCATGAATACTGTACAATCAGTTAGACATTTATTGGAAACTTCCCCTGATGTATATTTAGTGCATTTTTAAAATATTTTTAAAACAACATAGATTTTTAATGCTGCCAAATCTTCCCAGAGAAATCCCAAAGTATAGAATTCATAAAAAGTAAATAGTATGGATTTTTCCCATTAGAATTAAAATTATTTTGCATTAACTACAATGTTGAGTAACTAGTACATTTACAAAAATATCAGTTGAGATATAACTTCAGAATAACCAGTGAAGTGAAATCAGAGATCTTTTTTTTAACTGTCAAGTGAAGCCTTCATTCTAGTACTCTGTGTTGTATTACATAAAGAAAGGAGTAATTCAGAAAAGATTTATGGGAAATTATTCTTCTCATTTATGGTAACATAAAAGATAAAAATGTTCAAGTATTTAATGACATGGGTTTTGTAGAGTCTTTGAAAAGGAGCTTTGGTTTGACCATAACTCTAATTAAAGAAATCCGCTTATCTATCTATGCATTAAGGATATATTTGGATAGATATAAATATAAGGTTATATTTAAAGATATATGGCCTAACTTTTTATGGAAGTGTTCAAAAAAGTAGTTTTGTAGAAACAACTTGCAGATCTGTTATTTGCATATTACAGCCCATCTTATTTAAACTAATGTGTTCCCATAAGTATATATTTTTCTGTAATTAATGTACATTGAATCCTGGAATAGTTCATTTCAAGAGCTTGTATGAATATAGTCTTCACTAAATTAAATGCCCTAATGACTGTGTTATAATAATATGAGTTCATTGGATGATATTAATAATTCTTTAATATACTTTTAGCAGTTACCACTTAGTGTAAGTTTGCTTTTTTTGAGTTCAAATGGACATAAATTACTGACTGTTCTTAGTAGTAAATCAAAGGGAAAAAGAAGAAATAGTGAATATTACAGTTGAAATAGATGTCTGTTTCAGTTGAGTATGCAGTTAATTACAGGTTATTATATTCTCATGTAAAGATTCTAAATTCTAGAGTGCCATTTTTTGAATTCTGCCTTATAGAGTGATTATTTAATGTTATAATACCTATTTTGAAATATTCTTTCTTTCCCCATACATCCATTCACTGCTTTAGGAAGATTTTAATAAACAGCCTTCATATGTGTTGTGAGAAAAACTTCAAATTATACATTACAATCAAGTAGATAGCTAAAATGTCCTTTATTTTTCACATCACTTTCCCCCTCATTTTTAATTGTGTAGTTATATGACATTTAAAGTGCAGGAGAATGTTGTAATGGTACTATCTGGTTTAGTCTTTCTTTCTTATAGCTGTATTGTATATATAGCGTTAATTGATGCATCACTAAGCCAAAACACAGATAAACACATTTTGGGTAAAAGATACAAATAGAATTTTTTTTTCTATGAATTCATAATGTTGAGTAAATAACTTACCTATAAAAAGGTATGAGATAACACAGTTACAAAACAAATCTGTATGCTTACACTGACACTGCTTGTATATACATCTACCTATGTGCACAGTTACACAGTAGTCTTCTTTCTTTGCTATAATATTTGTGTTTTGTCCACTTGGTAAGTTCATAGCTTCTTGGACATAAATGAGGACATTTCTTTCCTAGATCTGTAATTATATGAGAAAGAGCTTATTTGAAGTAATACTGTTAAATAGTTTTGTGCAATGTGGTTTTTGTTGCACATGACTACAGTTTTGTCCTGCACATTGTAAATGTGTCACTAGTTTAAGGTCATTAATCCCCATATACATCTTGAGACAATTGAATTAGAGATGTGATTTGTTCCCCTTGTTATATCTGTTTCAAAAGTAGATACCTTTTTTTTTGGAGAGAGTATAGTGAATTGATTTATTGTTATAAAGTATTCATTGAAATATAAATGTCTCTTTAAAAGCAGTATCTAAAAATAATGGAAATCTGAATTTGCTCCTATGATTTTGTAGGATTTTTGTGAAGTATTTTGAAAGATTATGGTTCATTGCAGACTGGATGTTGATTTCTTTTGCTTTGAAAATGATTGAAACATACACATTTTTATTTTAGAAACAAATTTCCAGATCCTCCATCTCTTTTAATCCCTCTTTTGTCAAAATAAGGATGGATTCTTTTTGTAATTAATGGTTTGGAGGGATGTTTTATTTGTTAATATTTTTGAAATTGAAGCATAGATCAAGGATGATTTGTAGACTGGAGAATAAAGAACATATTGTGCAGAAAAATCTCACTCTTCAGAAATGAATGTTCAAAAGGAGACAGAAGAGAACCGAAACTTTATTCCAATAAAGGCAGAGTCCACTGGGCGTGTCCCTGTGGAGTCTTTCAAATGGCCGGGGGACGCAGCCCTCTTTTTGTCCTAATTACGCGGCTGCGGTGCCCTCTCCTTTTCCCCATTGGCCGAGGGACTCAGGAGCCACAGCCACCTGTAGCCAGCTTGGTGCCTCTCCCGACCTGTCCGCACCTCAGGTCACTTGGCTCCTTTGTGTCTCCCTCTCTCCAGGCTCCCTGCAGTCTCTCCCCCCACTCCTGGCTCCACTCAGTCTCTCACCTGTTTGGGTTCCTTTCTCTTGCTTATCAAAGATACAAACTTGTGGTGTGTATTCTGCCCAAGCCAAAACTTCTTGTGTGTTTTCCACACAATGTTATTTCAGTCTATACTTTCAGTTACTACTAAAGTTTGTTCACAGAGGCAAACAGTATTTGCAAAATGAGTTTTCAGTTATAGACATGCATAACCATTAGTGTTTGGTGTTTATTCATAGTTGTGTTTTCATGGAGACTTTCTGAAAATTAAATAGTATAAAGCGGAATTTTATCCAGTGATGCTGCAGGTGCATTTATGACATTATCTTGTGCGTGCATTTATGACTTTTAAAAGCATTTATGACTTTTAAAAGCAAATGTGAGCAAAAATATGAAATGTATCTCACATTAAAAAGCTTTAAATTTTTTATTCTGAAAAACACACTTAAAAGGAGGTGACATAGGCTAAAGAATAATCCTAACAGAAGAATAAGAAACGAAAGATGCATTTCAAAAAGATAAATACTGCATGGTTGGCATCATGTCATCATATGAGATTCGTTGTGTTGGTATTTAGAAAGTATATGAATTTTAGTTTTTCTATAAGTAGTTTTGCAGTTAGTACAATGTAGCCATTTTCATCAGTTAAACAATATAGTGAACTAGATTAAAAATCTATATTGATGGAGCCTCTACACTCCAAAGACTTTAAATTACTATCAGAGTGTGTATCAGTTGATAGAGAACTAGTCCTCAATTTAACGAGTTCTGTGCTGCTGTGAGGTGATGTCAACATATTTGTCACGTGATGTAGTTTATCTACATTTATAAATCTCTTTGTAAAAAAGTTTCTAATTATGATGTAGTATGATAATTCTGTCTCTCTTAGGGAAAGTAAACAAATAGCAATAGAATAGAGATGTTCCTGAAGATGAAGAGATTAGAAAGATTAGGAAAAATGATGTCAGACTAATAAGAAGATAAGTGATAGGAAAAAGAAATACTTTAATTAGTAGTATGTCAAGTAGTTAATCACTCATTTTTAGTTACATTCTTCCTTGCATCACAAGGAGAAAGGGGACAATTAAAAGAATTAAAAATTGAACAATTAGAATTGCAAGTTAGTAGCAAGTTACACAATATGTAATTAATTTGGGAAGAATTCTGTCACAAGATATTGCTGGAACATGTATCTTAAATTCAATAGTGTCTTAGCCACTTTTATGAGCCAAAATATCATTTATACTTACATTAGACAGGATAAAATTACAAGAGAGGTCAATCTTCTTCTCTCAAAGAACAGAATAGTCATTTTACTGAGATAGAAATGAAATTCCCTTTCCCTCCACCATGATATAACAATGTTGCTTTGTGGGGACTGCACCTCTATGAGAAATATTAGAAATAGGCCAAAGCTTGGATAATGAAACTATTGCTCTTTTAACACTGCTTTTATTTGTAGATTAATGTGTGTTCAATAGGTCGAGCTTTTTGCCTTTTTTTTTTTTTTTTTCCCTCTGTTTATATCATTCCAAAGGCCACTACTCTTTTCTCTGGACACAAGAGGATTTAAAAGTGTGACAATGTGTTTCTTTGCTCCAAAAACTATTTAACAAAAGAAAAATAGACGGTTACTAATAATTTTCTTTCAATTGAATAATACTGAAACATTTAAAGCAATAGATGTTTTAGATAGTTCCGTACTAACATATTATGAGTGAAACTGGTGAAATTATGGAGAAGAAAATAATTTAAAAGGTTTAAAATCACAACCTACAGGGCTACATGATAGTACAGCCAAGTAATCCATTATAATGTAGCCCATAGATGAATAAAATATTTACATCTTGACTGTGAATTATTGGGCCACAAGTAAGTTATTTTCAGATGAACCCTTTTATCCAAAACAGTTGCCTTGACACATTTCAATTCCGTAGTCTTAACTCTTTTTTTCAGTAAGTGAAGTCTATAGTATTCTGACTATACCAAAGTCAAAATAAAGAAAATTAGATGTAATACCATTTAGCTAAAAATTATTTGAATATGACTTCATTTCAAAATTTAAACAGATTTTAAAATTTCTTGCACTTAGAAAGGAATTATAAAATGAAGTGTACTTTTTCTTATCTTTAGATTTATTCATTAGTTATTCATGTCTAAAAATCAAAATAGCACAGACAGGAGACTAAAAAGAGGAAGCAGAAGAAAAAAGTACCTTATTTTAATGCAATACCTAAAAATGAAATTTATTTTTGCAAAAGAGGATAAATTCTTTCCTTTCATACATATATAATCCTAATGATATTGATGTTTTATAGGATGGAAAGAGCAGGAGTTAATCAATGGTAAACTAGGGATGTGAAAAATGTTCCTAAAACTGGTAAGTGAAAACAAACAATTATTTCACATTAACTGGTTATGAAGAAATAAAGAAATTATGATGGCTTTTGATATCGGTTTGATTTTTATTATGACCTCCACTTGCCTTTGAAAGTGCATACTTACTCTCTTACTGATTGAGTGAAGAGACCAGAGTATCACACACAACTGCTTTTTAAAATTCTATAAATGTGGTTTGATGCCCTCTGCACTGTGAATAAATCAGA
Source organism: Nothura maculosa (assembly GCA_032353885.1). Lineage (NCBI taxonomy): Eukaryota > Metazoa > Chordata > Aves > Tinamiformes > Tinamidae > Nothura > Nothura maculosa. The sequence goes on from JAUBOD010000151.1 coordinate 4,307,716, forward strand.
ATACCAGTCCGACAAGAATGTCACAGTGAGAGGTCTCTTTTCTATTACACTTTCACTTCTCGGTGTAGTTGAAGTTATTCATTTTAAGGATGCATTTTTTAGATGTTGATCCTCTGCAATAACATGTATTTCCCAATATCTTTTAATTGAGAAGACATAAGACAGGCTGTTGCTATGTTTACTTGATTAAAACTCTTCAGAGACTACAAAAAGAAACCATACTTCTAAATTTCATGTCAATCAAGATCAAAAACAGTGATAGGATTTTAGCAACGAATTCTGCAAACTCAGGAACCTTTTGTAAATATATGAAATATGTACAAAACATCTCATTCTCCTCTGAGCCCCTTTAAACTAAGACATATCCAGTAAAAAGAGGAGTTTATACATTCTGGTCTTACTTAGTCCTTCATCTCTTTAATGAAGTTACCAAGTTGATAAACGTTGCAATAAACTGTAAGCCATGACACGATTACTACATTTCTTTGCAAATATTGTTAAAATACAAAGAACATAAAAATACCAAAATTGAAATGCATCAATAATGAGGATATTCAGAAAAATCCATAACTTTGGTAAATTAAATTTGTCTCTTAATCAAATAGTCAGACTGCTTACTCAAATAATAAGACTTCTAACAAGAGAAAAAAAAAATGGAGATCCAGGAGTCTTCTTCTTCCTAAGTCAGTTTCTAGATTGGAAAGTTTGTTTCTTTCGATGGATGAGGTAATTTTTCTTTCACTAGAACATTTGTTAGGCTTTACCAAAAAAGTATGAGACATTACCAGAACAGCAGATCTGATGGTTAATTAACTAGGTTAAGCCAGCTCGTGGGTTGATGGCATGATGATTATCATTTTTAATTTTTCTAATTTAGTTCTTCTTGGGATGGAAGTTACAATGCAGAATGCAGGAAGAAATAAATAAAATCATGTCATATTTTGAAAAGTGAAATGGGAATAAATTTTATTTTGCTTTTTAAATTACTCTTGCATGCTGAAATGTTTTGATCTGTCTTTTTCTTACAATTATTCTCAGGACAATTTCAATACAATGTGGAACTAAACTTACAGTTTGATTTTGAAGTCTGTAAGACAGCAGTAATTTCTGTAGTTAGAATGTTATGCTAATAGGAAGTATGTGGAGGAAATATTGTAAGAAATATTGTTATTTATTGAGGTAAGACAGTGAGAAAAGTTGTGTTCTCTAGAATGACAAGTCCTTTTTTTTTGTTTGTTTTACAGTTCTTTTAAAAAAATTACATTTAACAAGTACATGTATATTAAAATACTCATTTTCCATGTGCTGGATCAGAAAATAGAGTAGAAAATAGAGTTTCATGAGAAGTATTTTTTTGAAAACTAGAGCATAAATAGGTGCACGGTATGTGACCAAGAGTGAGCCAAAACAAAATGGATGCTAAGTGGTGCAAGACAGACAGTAAAAATATAGCACCCTCAGAGTTAATTTTACAGTTGCAATGGAAGCAAGTCGTTTTTCACCAGATGAAAGATTTGATTATAAGAGAGTCTGTTTACAAACAAACAAACAAACAAACAAACCCATATATTTCACAGTCCACTGTAAGGGTTCCATATCTGTACCTCACACGCAACGTAAAATTTATTTTATACTTCATTCTGTCTAAAGGCCCATTCTTCTACTGATGTGTGGTTGGAACCATATATACACATCAAAAGAAAATGAAACCCTTCATTTCAAATGCATCAAATGAGCAATGTGACAAATCACATGATAGTCTGTTCTCAAGTATAATCATTTACCCTTTATAATTACAATGCACTGTTCTTTCAAGAAGAAAATATACCTTTGGCTGCAGATTCATATTTCCATTAAAGTTATACTGGTTTTATAAAATATTATTTTGCTATTAAGAACCTTCCAAGAAATTATTTCAGACACTTACTCCATCAAAAATGTTTTGGTAGAATATTTAAGTTTTAAATTAATTCCTCAAATTTAGAAATCATAATATTAAGGCTTTGACTTCAGTCTTCGTTTTTTGACAGTTTTAAAATTGTATTTTCATTATAACTCTATGATTAAATTGATGTTAGAACATTATTTTCAGTCCTGTAAAATTATGAAAAAATGACTCTCAAGTGCTTGAAATTATTCTTATTACTTAATAAAGGAGAAAAACAAATGAATGGGCAAAGATTGCAATTGATATATTATCAATTTATAGTCACATATATAATCAATTTATACCACATTTCATTGTGGTAATTTATCAATTTATAATCAACTTAAAATGCTTATGTATATGAATATAAATATATTATTGCCAGAGACAAAAACTTTCCATGAAAGTGTCTTATACAATCACAAATTTTTATCAAATTATTTCTTTTGTTCTTGCAGAATAGAGAAATAATTAGGATAGTTTTCTTTTCTGAAACTTAAAAAATAAAAACTTAAAGCTTTATCATCATAGATCTTATAGACAACTAGCATAAATCAGACCAGTTTACCTACACTTAATGTTCACCTCATTAGAGATTATTCTTCTAATCACTGTGGGATATATAAATGTAATCTTCTGTTACTTTTTTACTTTCCTTGCATTCTTGCTATTTTTAGGGTGAGTGTTTATTAAATATTTATTATTTAGAAACAATATAGAAAAGAGAGTCCTGACTAGAAATCTCATTATGGTATTTCCTGCAGAAGCAAAGAAGCAAAAGATGGAATATGTTCTTCAGAGCTGATACTCTTAACACAACAAGCAACATATGGATAAAGATATATTGAAGAACATAGGAAAGTAATGAGACCACAGCGGTCAGCATGACAGATGTTATTACAGTCCACCAAGACCAAAAGCATTAATATGGGTGATTCAGTCATCAGAGTAAAATAGAGCTTTAATGAGAAACTTAAAGATAATCAGTTAACTTTGAAGATGGTTACAGGGAATTCCTCCCAAGTGTGAATGACAGCATGAAAGATGTTTATTTAGAAATTTAATATGAGAATGATGAGTATTAGCATCATGTCCCGATGAGAACTAGAAGATATCCTCTTGATACTGCACAGAGATGATCAACAGTTAAGTATTTTGAAAATAAAGTAGTTAATATTCAAAGTGATAGAAAGAGAGAAAAGGACCTAACGAAAGTGTCCAAAATCAATTGCAGTAAATGAGATGACAGCCTGAGTAAGTGTTTGCACATGAATAGAAAGAAGAGCATATATCTTAGATCCTAGACATCATCTGAATATGCAAAGAAAGGAAAATGCAATAGACATAATTATGATGCTCAGAGTTTCTGAGAAAAAAATATAGGAAAGAAATGAAGGTGTTTCTATATATTGATTCTTTATGAGGATGATTATCTATAGTCCTGGAGATTTAATTGAACACAATCAGACATACCTAAAACAGGGAACTTGTTATAGTTTTTTGTCTAACAATGGCAGTTGACTGTGTAGATGAGACAATTTAGGTATGAAACTTAGGTATAATAGGAAAACAGAACTCTACTAAGATTACATAACAGTTTAGGATCTCTGTGGATAGACAAAGTGAAAAGAATGCTCCAGTGGAAGGAAGGATCATAGAATTAAAAATATTAGAAGAGATTCTAAGAGATTATTTGCAAATATTTAACTTATATGTCAGTGACTGCAGAAAGTCATGAAAAAAAATGAAGAGATGGAGATAAAAAGAGGATGGTTTGTGGAAAACGAAGCAGTAAGACAAACTTTTTTTAACTTGAAGACATGCATTAGGGAAGAGCGAGTCATCAAGGAGGTGACAAAAAAAAAACCAGAAAAAAACACTGATGAAGGTAGAGACAACGAAGAGGGGGAAGGTTAAAATATCAATGAATCACAATATCACAATAATAACTGGCAATACTATAGGAGGAAAAAAAAATGAGGAAAAAATAGAAAGAGAAAGCAAGAGCAGATTTATATTTTTTGGTTTGTTTTCCTGGAAGAATTTATGTAGAGTAGTTTAGAAAAGAGAAATGAAAGATAAGAATGGAAAAGAATCAAAGTGGAGAAGAGCTGAGTGATAATCATTTGGAAAGTAAGAGTGAGAAGTATAGCTGACTTGAAAAAGAAGGTCAGCTATATAATAATAAGTAAATTTTGTAGTCTGCTAAAGAGACTCTACAGTATGAGAGGGAAGAGCAGAAATTAGAACACAGTTGCCATGAGAATCTGTGTTTATGAAGAAGGGTGGAGGTGAGTATAACAAAGGACCCACCCCTTCACAGCCAGAAAATGTGTCATCAAAATAATACTCAAAGTGAGGAAGATTCTCAGATAATATTCCTTTTCTCTAAAAAAGAGGAATTAAAATCACAGAATCACAGAATCTTCAAGGTTGGAAGGGACCTCTAGAGATCATGTAGTCCAACCTTCCTGCTCAAGCAGGAAGATCTAGAGAAGGTGGCGCAGGGTGGCATCCAGGCAGGTTTGGAAGACCTCCAGAGAAGGAGACTCCACAACCTCCCTGGGCAGCCTGTTCCACT
>JAUBOD010000151.1:4312323-4337792 GCA_032353885.1 Nothura maculosa
GTCTGGGGTTGCTCCTCCCCAGGTGCAGGATCCTACACTTGTCCTTATTGAACCTCATGAGGTTCCTCTCTGCCCAAATCTCCAGCCTGTACAGGTCACTCTGGATGGCAGCACAGCCCTCTGGAGTGTCGGTCACTCCACCCAGCTTGGTGTCATCCACAAACTTGCTCAGGGTGCACTCCGTGCCCTCGTCCAGGTGGTTGATGAACAAATTAAACAGCACCGGGTCCAGCACTGACTCCTGGGGACACCAGGAGTCCAGCACTGACTCCTGGGGACACCACTGGCCTCAGGCCTGCAAACTGGACTTCACCTCATTTATCACCACCCTCTGAGCTCTGCCATCCAACCAGTTCTCGATCCACTGCACCGTGTACTCACCTAGTACACTCTCCTGGAGCTTCCGTGTGAGGATAGTACGGGAGACGGTGTCGAAAGCCTTGCTGAAGGTAAACAACATCCACGGTTCTCCCTTTCTCCAGGCAGGCAGTCATCCCATCATAGAAGGCTATGAGTTTCGTCAGATATGACTTCCCCTTGGTGAATCCATGCTGACTGCTCCTCAATACCTTCTTCCCCTTCATATGACTGGAGATTCTCTATAGGATGAGCTGCTCCATCACCTTTCCAGGGGCGGAGGTGAGGCTGACCGGCCTGTAATTGCCTGGCTCCTCCCTCTTGCCCTTTTTGAAGACTGGAGTGACATTGGCTCTCTTCTAATCCTCGGGCACCTCCCCTGCTCTCCAGGACCTCTTGAAGATCATGGAGAGAGGCTGAGCAATAACCTCTGCCAATTCCCTCAGCACTGTTGGGTGCATCTCATCTGGGTCCATAGATTTTTGGGTGGCCTATTTGCCTAAGTGGTCCCTAACCCAATCCTTCTCAACCAGAGGAAGGTCTTCCTCTACCCCGTTAATTTCTCTACCACTTGAGCCCTGCAGTTCATGGGGAGTGGCCTTAGCAGTAAAGACAGAGGCAAAGAAGGCATTTAGCAACTCTGCCTTCTCGGCATCCTCCATCACCAAGGCCCCCTCCCCATTCCGCAGCCCACCAACTTTTCCCTCGTCTTCCTCTTGCTGCTGACATATTTATAGAAAGCCTTCCTGTTGTCCCTGACATGCCTCACCAATTCTAATTCCACTTAGGCTTTGGCCTTCCTTATTTCGCATCTGCATACTCTGGCGATGCGCCTATATTCTTCCCACGTGGCCTGGCCCTTCTTCCACAAGCTGTATACTCTTTTTTTCTTGTTAACTTTGCCTAGCAGCTCGTTATCCATCCACACAGGTCTCCTGTCCTGCTTACTTGACTTCTTTTTTGTGGGAATATACCAATCCTGAGCTTGGAGGAAGTGGTGCTTGAATAACAGCCAGTTCTCCTGGACTCCCTTTCCTTCCAGGACCCTGATCTAGGGGACTCCCTGAACTCCAAGGAGCTCCCTGAAAAGGTCGAAAATGAACTGCTTGTGAGAAGAAAAGAAAGTTAAGGTGTTCTACAGGCATCAATACAGAAATAACTATAATTGAAGAGTGTTGAGGCTTTAAAGAAAAATAGTATCCAGGTGAAATGAGGCATAGAAGAGGCATAAAATAAGAGAACAAAGCCGCAATGGATGAATGTGAACTTTGGGAATGGGAATATGAGAGGCAGGGCAGAAGTTTAGAGAAAGAATAGAAAAATGCATAAAAAGGATGTTTTCTAAGTGTTGCCATCAGGTCCAGGGAGAAGATCCTACCCCTCTCCTCAGCTCCAGTGGGGCCGTACCTGGAGTATTGGGGGCAGTTTGGGGCTCCCCAGTATGATAGGGATGTGGAGCTTCTAGAGAGGGTCCAGCGGAGAGCAACAAAGTTGATTAAGGGACTGGAGCATCTCTTATATGAGGAGAAACTGAGTTGGGCCTGTTTAGCTTGAAGAGGGGAAGTTTGAGAGGGGATCAGATTAATATGTATAAATACCTGAAGGATGAATGCCAAGAAAGAAGCCAAACGCTTTTCAGTGTTGGCCAGCGACAGGACAAAGAGCAATGGGTAAAAGTTGAATACAGGAAGTTCCTTCTCCAAAGGAGGAAGAACTTTACTCTGAGGGTGAAGAGCCCTGGAACATGCCACATGGAGGGATTGTAGAGTCTCCTCTGGAGAGCTTCAAAACCTGTCTAGCTGGAACCGTGTGCTTTCGGTGTCCCTGCTTGAACAGGGGGAGTTGAACTAAATGATCTCTACAAGTCCCTTCCAACCTTAACCATTCTGTGATTCTGTGAAGCAATGAATGTATAAAAATTATTATATGGTTTAATTAGAATTTTACTCGTTTGCCTGTGTACCTCCAAGAGGCTTATTTCCGTATTATTGACTCTTTTCCATTAAGATACTGAGATCCTTCCGAAGTTTTTTCTTCCGTGTATCCCTAAGAGCCTTCTCATATTGTATCTATTCCAACCCGCCAGATACTCACTGTGGGACAGCAGCACCAGTGCAGGAGCCCCATGCTGGGGACAGTCCCCAGGATTTCCCCACAGCTAGACCTGGACCTGCTCGTGGCACTATGCTGGTGGCACATCCTGGACTGTGGTGGCATCTCTGCTGCCCAGGCTCTACTGCCTTGGGGATGTCCTGACATTCCCAGAGCTTACCACAAGCTCTTTTTTTGACAGATCTGCTCCTTGGCCATAGCCCGGTCTCTCCTATAGTGGAGTTTCTTGTGATGGGCAGAATCCTGCAGCTCATCATAGCCTTCTAATGGCTCAGACAAATTTTTACCCACTTTATAATTTTATCCAGTCCATATCTCAAATCTGACTTTAATGATTTGGTGTTAGTCTGTGTCCCTTTCCATGTCTAAAGTTTAATTAAACAACATCCACTGCTCCTCTGTTGCCCATTGAGCCATTTATGTCATTATGCATGCATTAATCAGACATTATTTGCCTTTATTAAATGTATTTTGGCCACAAACTATGTAATTCATTGTGACTTTTTTTTCTTATCAGAAGTAGTGTCTGAATGATATCACTTGCAGGATCAAGGAATCAAGAAGAACCCAAGGAAAACAACTTCTCAAAAGGGTTTCTATGCCACAACCTTGGGTATTTTGGAAGCTGTCCTTGGGAACTTAAAAAAATGTAAATATGACAGAAAAACAATTTTTTTTAAAAAAAAAAACATTAGGTATTAGTCTAAGTGTATGAATGTTTGTATATTATCTTTAGAACAAAGCTGTTTTTCTTCAATCATGACTTCATAAAAGGGATGTGTTATTTTAGTCCTTTCCCTTCTTTAGACCATTAGCTAATGCAAGAACACGTACTACAGCAAGCATAGATAGTATGTTTGGTGGGAGCACTCAAAGGTGCTTCATCTGATCTGTTGAGCAGTAAAGCACTGAGCTGCTACTGTTCTCCGATTGTGTGAATGTACTCCTCATAGAGAACGCTTTATTTAAGCAACATAGAATCTAAATGTAGATATCCACCTTCCTGCAGTCAGGAAAAAAAAGAAATTTTAGATTAAACTTTTATCCTAATCCATATTAACCTTTTGTGATTTTACATGTGAGAAAATGAATAATCATTAGTAATAACAATCATCATACTTCATTGTGAGCTTAAAAATGCAGAAATACTCCACTGCATTATGAAATCTCAGCTGTGATTACAAAGTGTAACAAAGACAGATGTGCAGGATTAGTTCATCATAAAATTTAATTATGTTGAGATGGTAATTCAATAAATGTTCTGTTTTTATATTTTTCTCTTCCATGAAGAAAATGAAAAATTGCGCAGAAATTACCATCTATTTTCAGTACATATGGATGGCATGTGTTAAGTTAATAAATTTGACCTCTATAGTGCTTGATATATATAGGATCAACATGAATTTAGTCTGTATTTTAACAGCGATGCTGCATGAATCATGAAGAAATGCAGAATTTCCTAGCCAAAACCAGACAAAATAGGAGATTTAGTTTCTGAAAGAATCTGTATTCCTAAGAATAAGTATTAAATATAAATGTGACACATGAAAACTGAATGATGTCCAGAAATGTCTACTGATTAGCATTTCAATTGTGAAATAACTTTTAGATTACTATTCAGTGTAAATATTTGGCATTTTGAGTAACATTGAGTTGCTTATTCAGTAGGCGTCATCCCCTTTTTTTCTGTTGTTTTTTCAACAGTAATGATCCAAGTTTTTAAAACTTTTTAGGACCAAAGAGCAAGCAAATAATCACAAGTTAAATTTTAGGTTTTCAATACCCTTCTAAAACCCGAACTTTCCTCCAGTTACACTAGAGAAAGACCAGCACCTTACACATCTTGATGCGGTAGCTGAGAAGCTACCTATATTGAGCATTTTCATCAGAAGATTCCTGGAATTAAGAAAGAAGAGACATAAGCAAATACTAAATATTCTCCTTGAAACATTGAATTGCAGACTGTAGGAAAGTTCTTCTCTCTTACTAATGTAAGATCTGCACATTAATACTCTGTCTTAATGCCCCTAGTTAAGGTGATATCCTCAAATGGCCTCTGATTATTCCCTTAGATGTTCCAGACATATTCCCTTTAATCAATCAATAAATATGCGTGTGCTTTTTTGCTTGTTTTTGAAATTTCATGTTAAATAAATGTTTTATTTAATGTTAAACAAACATCTCTCTTTACGTATACATAGTATTCAAAGTTTAAGCAGTTCCCAAATATTTAACATCAAGATGTGAAATTAAAATCACTGTTTATTCTTTTTAGCAAGAAGCTCACTTCTACAATAGTTCCTCACCTCATATCCTCATGGACTGCAGTAGGAGCCTTGTAAAATATCAGTAGCTTGCACTGCCCTGTTAGGAAGACATAATCTATAAAGCTGTCATTTCTTACTTTCATTAGTCACAACAGAGTCTGTCCGTATCTCTTCATATGTGATGCAGAGTTATGCTTGAATCACATTTTAATATGGGGACAAGTGGATTCACTTGCTCCAAATAAAAATACCAGACCTATCTGAAATATCTTCTCAGGGCTGGCAGGCATGACATAAGATTGTAGAAAAAATCATTCTCTTTTGCCATAACAGATGGAGTCTGGTTTGCTGGTGCACATGTAGAAATGCGCAGAGAACACTAGAAGAAAAACTAGAGAAGAATATTTGGCATGTCTTATTGTGCATAATCTCACTGTGTTGGTTTTTTGTTTTGTTTTGGTGTTGTTTTGCTTTCCCTAAGGTTTTGTTTGGGGCATAGTCCTCAGAGAGAGAACTAAGAAAGGTGGAATATCTTTCTGCTTTGAAACAATTTGTTAATGCCTTAATGCTTTGAACAATGTCAAGAAGAGAGAGTAACCCATTGTGCACTCATAACTGTGATCTTTCCACATTATCTGTTCCTCTCCAGAATTGTGTGGAACTGAGATTTACAGAGCATGAGCATGTGAGAAAAATGCTTTAAATTCAATGCAAGGGCTGGGGAAAAAAAAAAAAAAAAGGCATTATAAAATCAATATATTTTTTAAAAATCAACAAATAAAATTGCAGTGTTATGGTTGACCCTAGAAGGGTTCTCCCATTCTACTGTGGGTTTCCTATCCATTTGTTGGTTCCAGAAAGCTTCATCTCAGAAATGAGAGGAGCACTGTAAAAGATTGTCCAGAGAGGTTGGGCATAGCCCTAGACATCCTATCCTATTGTAGGCATCATAAAAGGCAGTTTCCAGCCTCAGCTATTCTATTTTCAGGAAGTTGGCTCTTGTGTAAGTGATGTTTCAATTTTGAACTGTTTCAGCCAAAAAATGTCAGAAAGAGCCAGCCATAACCTGTTTTATTATTATTTTTTTTTTCTGGAAATAGCCTTTGGATTTAGAAGACGGTTTCAGAGAGAAAACTATTTTCTGACAGTGAATAAATATTTATTTTTCTGCCCGAACTCTAAATTGGCAAAAAGGCATGCTGAAGACAGAGACAGAATTATAGAACTGTTATGGTTGGAAAGGGTCATCAAAATCATTGAGTCCAACCATAAAGTCTTCAACATCAGCCCTGCTAAACTATGCCTTGCATGCCTCATTTACATGTTTCTTGAACACTGCGAGGGACAATGAATCTACCATTTTCCTGGGCAACCTTTCCCAATGGTTCATCACTTTTTCCATGTAGATGTTTTTCCTATTATCTAAGCCAAACCTCTCTAAGGCAACTTGAGGACAATTTTGCTTCTCCTATTGTTAGTTATGTTGGAGAAGAGATCAACTTCCACCTCATTACAACTTCCTTTCAGGTAGTTACAGAGAGAGATAAGGTCTCCCTTGAACCTCCTCTTCTATAGACTCCTCCTCAGCTTCATTTCTCTTCTTTGGACATGCTTCAGCATCTCAATGTCTGTCTTGTAATAAGGGGCTCAAGACTAAACACTAAACATATTCAGTCTAACTTTTTTTTTTTTTTTTTTTAAGCTCAACCAGATGTTCATACAGCCTCTGCAGTCATACTCAGAACTATTCATCTTTGGGTTCTTAGAGTATGAATTTCCTGAGTCAATAAAGCTATAATATTGGCAAATACCCATTTCAAACCTGTGGGATGAACTCAAGTCTAGCTTGCCACTTTGTCAAAAGCGGTATGATTGAGTAGCAACGATTACACTTCATTATTAAAAGCTGATAAGTAGCAATACCTTTCATAACCTTAGCACATCCTAATTAGAAACTAAATGCCTGAGTTTTATTAAAATTAACCTATTTAATTTATTTAGAGAAATGTAGGCCTGTGATGAAGATCTGACTCCTGCAAAAATAGTAACTCAGACATTGTTTCTGTCTCCAAATCACTATAGAAAGTAATTGTAATATTTTAATTTCTTTTGAGTGAATACCTGAAGAGATTTTTAAAATGGGGCACACAGAGAATTAAAAAGAAAGGCAGAAAAGTAAGTATTTTTGGTACTATTGTCTCGTCATATCTGTATGCTCCCTCATCTGCCTGTTCATCATATTATCTCTGTCAAACATATTAAACTATGAAATCTTCAGTGGACCACAGTTATCTTAAGTAATTGTAGATTGCCTAAACAGGGCCAAACTCAATGGTACTACAGTTAATATAAGAAGAAATATTAACTTATAGAGTAAATGAAAGTTTATTGTAGAAGGTATGGCATTGTGGCATTGGAGTTTTGGCTTTTGCTTATTAATTCTAATATACAAGGCTGATAGCTTATCCTGAGTATATTGTCACGGAGTACATTAGCTGGCATTGTTATGAAGTTTATGCCATTTAAGGCCCTGGGCATTTGAAAGTTTGGCAGAAATGGAAATAATCCTTTAACACAAGCAAGTTATGATGGTGAAAAGGGACATATAAATACCAGCTTTTGAAATTGTCTTGTTCCTTTTTATTGGAAATTAGGACTTGCAAGTCTTCAAGCTCTTTTATATTTTTATATTTTTAACTATAGCACATTGAGGAATTAATGGTGAAGTAGTATATTTAATAGGTATTTAACTGAATTCATTTTCCGTGAACCATTATAAAGCAACAAAATTATTAGCATCTAACTAGAGAGTTAAAAGGTTTCAGAAACTTGCAGTAAATCTTTCCAAACAGATGGAAATAAAGTGTAATTATCCCTAATGATATTCAACAACAAAACTTACAGTTTAAAAATAAATATTTAATTGTACATCTAGAATGGAAAGAAAAAAATATTTTAAATAGAGACCTTGAAAATTATTTTCTTGTGATATACAAAATTAATGTTAAAATTAATGATTTTGACACAATTATTAAGAGTCCTTATAGTTGCATTTACACAGAAGTAATACTTACTTCAAAATATTGAACTATATGATCATCAGAGAGATTATTTACCTAGTGAAAAAAGAGTATGCCATCTTAAAATGCTTATTTTAAAAAAGTGTATGACAAAGGTATTCATTTGCTTATTTCTAATCTTATTCAGAGATAATAGAAAATTATTGAAATATACAAAGAATTGTATGCATGTCAAATACTGTAATGAAATGGCTAAAGTATTTTATTAAGACTTTAATGATGTTCACAGTTAAAAAGAGACTAAATCCATCTAAATATATCAAGGAGTTAGACTAGTATGCTGCTTATAAAAAGAGAGACCAGTTTGGAGGAAGAAGTCACAGTTTGCATTTACTGTAACTTGGAATTCTCACAATGTTATGTTTGTTTGCCTATACAGATCACATCGATTTGTTAGTTTATTTATAACTCTACCATAACCCATAACAGAGCAAAAGATTATCTTTGAGGCTTTTGGTATAAAATGAAAAGATGTGCTGGCACAGCACTGGATATACTAGTCCAATACTAATTTAGTGATTAAAATTCTGCCTTTGATTTAATGTTGAAATAAACTAAGATTAAACAAATGTTCTACTTAAACATTTTTTACAGCTGTAGTGTGCCTATTCTGTATGCTAGACTGTGGTTCAATACATAAAGTTTCATCCCTTTACTCAAGATTTTTAATTCTATGCAGAAATATTTTTGTTTTGAGGTAGAAATATTAATAATACATATTTATTGAAGTACTGTCACAGTCTCTTCTTGTACAAACCAATGGTTTTCTGCATGTGAATTATTCCTACTCACATCTGCTTCTCAGTCTCTCAGGGAAAGTTTCTGAAGAGGTTTCCTATAGAAACAACCAAGCAGCAGCAACAGCAAATTGCACACAGATCTTGCTGATTCAAATATCTGAACTTCATTTTTAGATGTTCTCCACTTCAGTTCTGCCTGAAGAAGGATAATGGAGTTATGGAGGTGCCAGTACCTAGCCTTGATGGTCTATTCTTGGATATAGCAGAGAAATAGAGAATGCAATGTAAATGCTTTACTAAAACACAGTAGTGCCTGCCATAGCATAATACTAAACTTAAATTCAAGAAGCAAAAAGAAAAAGGTGCCACAAACCAAAGATCCTGAGCCTAGAACAAAATCTTGCCGTAAAGTAGGGCAGTGAGGTTGACTGCTTCTTTAGTGAGAGAAAAAGGACATGTACCGATACCTTGTTCTGATTTGATAGTGTTACCAGTTGTTCAATGAAAATAGTCAAGAATAATCAGACTTAACTGTTGTTAAGTATTAAAAAAAATGTTCTACAAATACAACTTTCTTGCTGCTTCCTGGGCAAGTAATTGCATCCTTCTTTTCAATGTTACTCTTATTAATTCTAATTAGTGATGCTCACAGAGTTATGGATAGGCCTTATTAACTGAATATTCCCACAGAATTCATTGTGTATTCACAGTTTTTCCAGGAGATTCTGTATGCATAATCTTCATTACTTTAGACACTCAAGGGTTAAAATTTCCCTCAATCTTTTAGTGCTACTCATGTAGCTTAAAGAAAGGTTTCTGGGAACTTAATGGTCTTTCTGAAAAACAGTAGGAAAGATTCAAGCCTATCCTGTCACTTAGACAACTAATTACACCATTACATGCTGCAATTACAATTAAAGATTTTCAGCTGATGAAAAGCATGTTCACTGCATTCTCATTACCTCATATTTCCTTGCCAGCACTCAAGAGTATCATGATTTTGATGAAACAAAAACAACTTGAAAAGCTGCAGCTTCTCTGTATCATCAACAGACTAGTTTAGAGGCCATTCTGCAACCCTTTTTCACCATTATATATTTACAAAGATATCCCAAAAATGAACAACTATCCTTTCTGTTGATGGTATTTTCTTTCTTTGTTTAAATAGGTCTTTATACGAAGTGTTGTCAGGCATTCATTACAATACTACTTTTATTGTTCAAGTCAGAAATGTCTAGGACTCAGTTCTCGGCTACTTTCCTGGGTTTCTGCCAGCTAGCTTCTCACAGATTTGCTTAATCCAAACAAATTGACAGAAGCCTCCTTGTACAGGGAGCTAAATCATGCCATAAAATAGGTTAATAATTTCATATATAGCATATCCAAGTGTTGTCTGTGTTAAGAAAGAATTAAACAATACTAGGTTAGCAAAGAGAAAAAAAAAAACAGTCTTATGTGTATGTCATTTTAATAGTTGACAATGAGCAAATACTCAGAGTCCTATAATAACTACAAACACAACAAAAAAAGAAAGAAAAATCAGAGAATGGATGTTCTGAAGACTATTTAGGACTTGGTTGTCCTTTGATAGTACTATTTGTTCTTTGCAATATAAAGAATAGGATATAAAGTTCAGCACTATTCAATTACACTAAGACAAGTACATTGCTTCCCTGGATTTATTTTGATTTCCATGGTTTAGTAAATAGTACTATTTACTATTCCACACAGTATTCCACACAGAGTATGATACATTTCAAAATAAACATTGATAATTGTAAAAATAAAAATATTACTAATCATAAAAAAATAGAAATAGATTTATAAAGAGTAAAACTACATTTTCGGATGCAGTTGGTGCCTGATACTTAACTATGTCTACTATCATTAGGGAAATAATCGTAAGAGACATTAAATCCAATTTCTGTTCATTTTTCACATTTTAAAATATTCCATTCCTATTGTAGCTAACAAATATATTTCCGTGAAATTATCATTCTGTACTTGTGGTTTCACCATAGTTTCCATAGCAACAAAATGATGTTATAAACACTACATTGTTGCTTCCGGTTTGAGTAGAAGCAGCTGAGATGTGAATCAAGACCCTGTTTTCAAAGACCAACATAAAGACAAAAATGATGTAAAATCTTAATAGTCAGATTAAATCACCCATCTGGTGTCCTTTTGCCCCAGTGTCAAAATCTCTTAAACTGGTAATGAAAAAACTATAATCCAATCAAATAAATTTTTGTTGAGTTTAAAGCCAGGGGAAATAACCCTGTTTTACATGATATGAATCTGGATATAAAACCAGATTTCACTTGTTAATAAAGATGAAAATTTTTCGGTGTCAGATATATCACTGCCATCAAATTTGGAGCTCAAGTGAATAAAGTAGAACAGATGCAGAAATACCACTTAGATTGAGAAGCAGGTTTTATTAATCTTGTTCTTTTTTATTTTAATGACATTTTTTGGAGTGCTAATATACTACACACACGTACACACACAAAATGTGTGTGTATGACCATTTTTGTTGTTAGATTGGATTTTGTTTTTCCTTTATCTCTGCCTGGAGCTAATTTGTCATTTTTTTCTTCCACCTATAAAAGGACTGTGCTATTCTTCAGTACTACAGTCAATTATACATTGACAAGTCTTCAAACTTAAGAAACTCCTGAAAACATTTTTACTAGATAGAAAGGAACTCTGTAACATTAGTTTTCAGAAAAGCATTGCCTGAGTATGTGAGTCATTTGTTCTCACACTTTTTATTCCAAATTTAAGACCACATTTTTTATCTATTTCTTCAGTCAGAGTTGTATGTAAAAAGTGATGGCCATAAATCATACTTTACAAGGCAATAGTTTTTATGGTTTTCAGACTTATTCCAAAACCTATATATTTTCAATATATTTCTTATTTCAATATATTTCTTTTCCCAAATTTTTTACCACTTGATAACTTTAAAACACTACAAACTCTTTTCATTTAGAGAAAGGATGTGACATACTACAGATAGTAAAATAACAAGTTTCTACTGAGAAGCTTTAACAGTCATTAAGTGTTAATTTATTTTCCATGTATTCTTTTATATAGTGGCAAAGTTGTAAGACTCATTTGTTTTGTTAGATATTCAAAGTACTGTTATAAGAGAAGCTCCAACTTAGAGACATTTTTCCCCTTCTATGGCAATAGTGCTTCTGTGAAAAAACTATTCTGTATACCTAGGCTCTAGAAGAGAAGGAAAAGTTAAATGCTATATTTTAGGCTTGAATCAGAGTCTCAAGTTCTTTCCTAAAAATGTCACATTATTTTCTCTAATAATTATGTACAGAGGAGAAAGAAAACCTTGGACAATCATGTCTTGGTCAAGTATTCTAACTATAGTCATTGCTCTAATGAAATGGATACCAACTTTTTCTGAGGCATATTTTTCCAAGTTCAGAACATCACTAATTTATGTCCTGTAATGTCTACTAAGATATCTACTAGTAGGAGAAAGTCCCAGATAGCAGAATCTCTCTGAAATTAGAGGGATTAGAGATGGTGTGGAGGATATATCTAAAAGCAGACATATTTTTCATACCTGTTGCAGTAAATTTTCCTCATACTTCCTCTAATCCTCAGGAAATATTCCATTTCTAAGCTTTGTTTTATTATTATTATTTTCTTTCTTGATGATGTACTACCAAACATAGATGCAAGCTACTCTGAAGAAGTGGGGGAAAAAAATGGCCTCTTGTGTAGACGCAGTACGGCACTAAATGGTAAAAGGATATCAATGTCTAATATAAGAGAGAAAAGGAAGAAGTTTTTAGAAATGAGAGACAAAGCTGCTCCAGAGATGTGTGGGAGGCATAAGGGGAAGTCAGGGCAAGAAGGCAGGACCATATTCACATCAAACTCTTAATTTTGCTTTGTTAATTCTCTTGTTCAACAGCAAGAATTTAGTAGGACATAGGATACTGTCCCCAGACAGTACTTCTGTCTGACCTGTTTAAAAAACAAACTTAATACAGACTAGATGTCAAAACTACATTTTTCCTGGATTAGACAGGACAAACATACTGGAAGGTCTGGAAGAAAAGAATGTTGAGTTTAAACTGTTATCAGAGCACATGATATATTATGCAATGTTCCCCAATCAATAATGTCAATTTTAATGCAAATATGAGTCCTTTTTATAGGAGATTTGAACAGACTACTTTTACTAAATTTAGACGTCAGGACAAATGAGAGTTTTTGAGACTAGTCTTATAGCTAGAACTATTATATTTTTAAATTACATCATTACAAGATACAGTATTGTTCCTTATTAACTAAAAATTAGATGTTGAATTTAATACCTGCATTCATTAATTGCTATAAAATAACACTGTGGTTAATGTGTATAAATACTACAACACATACAAAACCAAGGAATTGTTATGGCAAGTTTTACTTTTCCATAAATTTCATATACTTTCATTTACAACCTTCCTTCTGTGTATGCAGCTACCCCTGAAGAAGAAAAGCTTATTGAAGTGCTTCAGGTGTTTCACATTGCAAAATTAGGCACAATCTGTCAGTTCCTGTTGAGTGCTTATTGCGACACCTGTAGTTCTTCAAATTAGCCACAGCTGAGCTGGCCTGAACTTAGGGGCAGGGTGTGGTGGGGAGCTTCTTTCTGTATTTGCATCCACAAAAAGAAAGAGGAAAGCCAAAACATTTTTGTTATCATGTGAGGTAATTCTTATGTGCAAGGAAATAAGGAATATTGTATTCCTTTGTGCTATGGAAGAGGACAAAAAGCATGTTGAAAGGATCTAATCTAATCTGAGAACAAAGAAATTCTAAATATTCAAAGGAAATTCTAAGTATAAGGCTGCTGAAATACGTGTATCTATTTCTTCACGAGCTGTGAAGAAAATGTAACAGAAAAATGTTCTTTCAGTTAGTTCTACAGAAGTTTCTTATGTGCCTATAAAATTACTTGGTGCTTGTGCAATTTGTCATAATACTTACAGCAGTAAACATACCATATCAGGTATGTTTATTGTATGTTTATGACAATCAAAACAATACTGCCTCAGCTGATTCATCTAAACACATTTTATTTTGCCTACTGTTCTAGGCTACCAGCCTAGATTTAATTAAAGCACTTGTTTTTTTACCCCTAGTTTTTATAGCATTTCCTTTTTTTTTCCTTTCCTTTTGGTGAAGTTATTTAAAACTTCTAGTAACGAGGTATATTATAGGTGTAGAGGCGGCCATATTACTTGTTTAGCTGATAAATTTTGTATATATTTCTATACATATATAAATACGCATCTATACATTTCTATACATATGATTTTGTGAGATATGAAAGTAAAGGATTAGTGTGAGTTGTACAAGATTAGGGACAATAGTTCTGTATCGTGGATCAGATTTCCTTTCTTGTGTAAGCAGCCAGTGGACCTCTGTACAGAACTCTGATGCAATTTAAACTCTTCCTCCAATAGTTTAAATATCTTTAGGAATTTAAAATTAGTTCAACTATATAGTTTTAAATTATGCTAAATTTTGAAAGACTCCCTTTACTAATAATCCTACTAAGTGTATAGGCTTCTAAGATGAGGAGTAAGAGCAGTAGTTGATTTAAGAGACAATAGTAAGGTAAAACTAGATATTTTTCAAGTTTTTTTGATAGTATTTCTAATTTTATATTACTACAAAGTTAAAATCTGACATTTAGCATGAGCTGGATATATCTTCAGTACTTAAATACAGGTTACATAAGATTTCTACCAAAGGAGCCTGAGAAAAGTAAATGTAGGTAATGCATTTCAAAGCAATAAATGCACTAAATTGATAACAATTGAGCGTGTTACTATTTTTAGATCATCCTGGAAATTTTTCAGAGATTTTTGTACAGGAAGTCCAACAAAATTTTCATTTCTCTGTCTTGCTTATTGAATTCATTATGTTACTAATCCTCCCCTGGGAGGGTGGGAGGGGGAATACTATGTGACTGTAGAGTTTGATATTTCTGTTAAGATGTTCTTTGTGTTTTTCAAGCATAATCTTGATGTGAGTTATCATTATTCCCTACATACGGGGTGCTATTTGAATTAATTTAATTAAACAGTATCTAATGCAAACAGTTGAAGCACAGATAACTTTTTAGAAGTAACCTAGTCAAGTAAACTCTTATTGGAACGGTTAAGAATAATTATTGCTAGCAGTTTCTTTTAGACTACTTTAGTTTCAGGATTACCTGTCCTTAATGGAGGTAACTGTTCTTGTTGGCTTGGTGTTGCAAGCTTTCTAAATATGGAAACAGGAAAATTCATTCCAAAGAAAGGAATTTTTATCTTAAAAATAAAATAAATAAAAAAACCATCATATTCTGTGACACATAAACCCAGATTTTTAATTCTTGTATATCCATAGTGGCACATATTGTCTCCCTCTATTTTTCATTAATCTACAGTGGGTGGGACAGGTACAGAGGAGAGAGAACAAAAGGATGAGGAGCCCATGTGACTGTTGCTGCTAATGAGGTGTGAATTATACCAAGCTGTTAGCATATATCTTGCCAGAAAAGAATCCTCAAGGGACAGAAAAGTAAATGAATTTTGGAACCTCCCCCAGGCAAAGCTGTGTTGCCGTGAAGTTAGAATATCTGCTTTGCTATTAACCCAAATTCTGACCCTTTTGCAAGGAAAGGACTGCTGCACTTCCTGAGCAGGCTCTTTACATGCATAACTGTCAGACATAGATCTGATGTAACACCCAAATCTGGCCAAAATAAACATTAAAAAAAGGATTAGCTATTTGTTTTGAAATTGAAGCCTTCTTAGGGGACTATTTTTGTATAACTATACTGGTAACAGCTACGTTGCTGGATCCTTCAATAGCACCTGCACCCCGGGTAAGAAGGAAAGTGTAACAGTAAATTATAGCCTTCCTGCAAGATTATTTGGTCATACTTAGAGAAAAAAATATTAAGCTTGCCCCCCTAATTTTTTTTTTCTTTCTCACTGAATTCACCTAGTTAACAAGCTTCCTTTGGACTTCAGTGCTTTTTTTTAAGCTTGTTGACCCTGTTACATTCATCCCAGTCCTTTTATAAAAAGTATGTAATGTGATAGTGTATAAAATATTCACAATATTCACACTTTTAATATTTTATCTGAGAGAGGAAAAAATTAAAATAAGTAAAAATGTAGTGAAATTCAAATAAAGTCCATTAAATTAAAATTTTACAGAAGAATTTTCTGCATGATACATGAAACATTCTGTCTTTTGTTGTTTTTGTTGTTACTTTAATTTGTATTGGTTTGTTTTCCTGTCTGTTTTTTACCAGATTAGTTCAGCAAGATTTTATGAGCAAAATCTGGAATTTTGTAGTCTGGAATCTAGATGAATCTGGAAGGATAGATGGATGATAGATTCATAAACCTTACATTTTTTTCAGTGTTATAAGCACTTGTAACATTAATTTAAGGGAAATAAGGTGATATAACATCAACTTAAGATAGAACTTATCGGCCATTTTCCATAGCAAGGGAAGGCTGGGCATGGACATTTAAGGATTTGCTTAATTTTATGCAGAAGGTATGTGAGTGTTCCAGAAAATGTAAAATCATATTAAGCACATTAATAATAGGTAATCTAGTGAATAAAACCATGTATTTAGACATTAATATTTTATCTTCATTTATATCTACATGTATATTAGAGAGGGAAAAAAAATGATGTTTTATTGTTGAACGCTTTGAGTGTCACCCATCATAAAATACGTGAAAAAGTAACAAGATTATTCCTAGAAAAGACACAAATCTGGTATTAGAATAAGAAAGAAAAGGATACATCTGGAAGAAGGAGATCTTTTTGTATATATTAAAAAATAGAGGAAACTCAGTTAAGGGTTTAAAATTGAAACAAGTATATCAGAATTTTGTCTTAATTCATTTTCCATTTTCATGTATGTAGCAATCTAGCAAAATCATTTGTCTTTTTGTTTTGAACCATAGCATTGGATTGTTTCTCATTGTAATTACTAGCTAGCATTTTCCTGATGTTTTTACCCTGCTGCTTTGGGATATCAGTCTTAGATCCAGGATTCATACTAGGTGCCCTAAAAGCACATTTGTGAAATGTAAATCACAGGTTCAAATTCTTTGGTCTTTCTCCCTCTCCTAATGCTAATCTAACAGCCTGGAACAAGTTGCATATCCAGAGCATTAGCATTAAACCCTTCATCAGTCTCAGAATGAAATTTGGAACCTGTGTGTAATTCAGAAAGAACCTATGGTTAGGACCGGAGGTAAATTAACCTGTAGGGCTGTGCACACGGTGGTATTTTAAGTTACTTAGTTTTAAAAATGCTGTTTTGAGGACACCTAGTATGTATTATAGTTGTGACTTTCCAAGTTTCCTCTTAAGAGTAGTGGACACTAGTTTCCTTTAAAATGACTTTTCATTCCTGGATATTGTGCTGGCTAACTTGTAATCTAACATCAGCTTGTCAGCAGGATATGGTGTTTGTCAGAAATATAGACAGATTCGAAACGTGACTAAATAAATCACAAAGAGCTGTAGCAGGCTAGTAGATGCAACAACCTACACATTCTACTCACTGGTATTTTAGAGAATTTTTCTTCCTGTGCTAAGAGGACAATATGAGGAAAGTATTTCTATATAACTCATCTATTTTTTTTGCCTAAAATATTTTTATCTCATCTGCCAGAGTGTTGGGTCTTGTAAAATCTGATTACAATGCTCCTTTAAAAAAGTATTTTATTTTTTTCTATGTTTTCTCTTCATATTTGTGATCCTCAGGCCATTTTAGACAAACCGTATTATATTTTGCCATTCTTCTATCTCTATGCTGGGAAATTGGACTGTTTCTTTTACACTCACTTGAAACCTAGGTTGCAAATGCTAAGAAAACAGATTTTAAGTACAGTTAAGCTTTAGTTTTACTTCTGCAGTCCTTTCCACTGCTTTTACTTAGAACTGTTGAGCAAAACAGACAGCCTTGAAAAGAGTCAATATTTGATTTGTAATCCAGCCCTTTGACTATTAGTGCTGGACGCTGTGGTGTAACAGACACATCCCTCCACGCTACAGCTGTCAGCCTCTCATTGGTCCTCTCTGCTTTGAAACTTAGTGCGCCAAGATAAGACTAACTTTTTTTGAAGCAGGCTCAGCAATATGAGGAGTCTGAGATTTGGCTGAACTTCCTGGTTCTTTTCTTTTTCAGTCCTAAATCTCAGCTTCAATCTGGAAATGAAATTCTTATGCATATTTTTTTACAGAGTCAGTATTTCCACTTCCAGAGGAAGTATTTTCACTTCTCAATGTTGTAGGTATCAGCATGGGGGAAGTCAAAGCCTAATCTTCTTATGGAAATAACAACTGCAGCAGCAAATGACATGGCAGTTTTTCAGTATATTTTCTGTGCACTGTCTTCAATCATTCACCTACTGAGATGTGGAAATCTGGATAACTCATCACCCCAAATGGTACTTTGAAACTTTCTTTGAAAGTTATTCTTAAAAAAGAAGAATTTACTTGACAGGCAAAATCAGTAGAATAATAATAAAAATAGTAATTATAGATATATGTACATATATATATATATATATATATGACCTTTATACTTTTTTATTATTGCTAAAAACCCATCTAGACTAGGCTGACGGAGATGTGTGCAGAAGGAAATATTCCACCTACAAAGACATACTCTGAAATTACTCTTTCATTTCACGGTATATATATCTTCTTGTGACAAAATATGAAAAACAGAAAATGAACCTATTTATCTTGGCAGACAGTACCTCTGAATGATGGGTTTAATGAGAACTAAACAGGTGAAATTAAACTTGAGTACAGCCAACATAACAGTAATAATTCAAAAATATCAAGCTCTACCTTAACACCTACTTTCTTTCTCCTCTGGAGAGTCATCTGGTATTTTGCTTATAGCATTATTGCATGTGAATAAGATCATAGTTTTGGGACACTTGTCTAAAAGATTTTTTGAAGCCTCAGTTTAATGATGCCCTCAAGAGAAACATAGTGTTTAAAACAATACAAAAAAAGCACTATCCACAAAACTCTTGGCAACACGCACAACTTTTCCATCATGTCATGACAAACCACTCCGAGCTGTCAATAGTGTCTGCCATATAAAAAATTGCATCACTACAAAGACATGCTTCACTTTACACTTAAATTCTCTTAAAAGTACAGTGTACTAGGACCTTTACTCTTGCCTGTTTTTAACAATTGTCTTTCTATACAACTCTGCCTTTTTCACATTTCCAGTGACAAACTGATAAGACTTAGCCAGAGAGTAATTATTCTCCTACTTCCGCAAATATCTCTGTCAATTTCAATATTATTCCACCTGAATTATTAAACATAAATGGGATAAAAATCAGCCTTGTTTTTATGATAATATTAGCATATTTTTTCTGTTGGTGTCCGCTTATCCTTGTTAATCAGGCTCACTACTCTGTGAAAATCTTAGATCATCCTCTAAATATCCATAGTAATTACTTATCCTCCTGAGGGCTCTACAAGAATTTTGAATAACACAATTTTACAATACCACAGTTTCTTATATTATGAAAAAAATGAAGAAGTAGTTTCTATTTACTGGAAAGTAGTTATGCCTTCACAGCTCTCAGAGACCTTGTGCATGTGCTAGGACTTTATTGCATTTTGTAGCACATAATGCACGGTAAAATGAGAATCTATGTCAACAAAACGTTTAACTCATGTCATTGGTTAAAAATCATTCAAACAGCTGAAAATAAGCTTGTTGATATCTGTGAGATATAAAAGGATGCATTCATTATGCTACAATAAGAAGACAAATTGATTGTCTATCAATTTTCTTCACTGTGGGGGCGGGAACTGGAAAAATCTCTTAACATAATTAACTTTTTGTTACCCTAATAGCATCTGGACTGCCAACTGATTGTCATTTTATATTTTTTTTTCTTTTTTTTGTAATCTTGAAACTTACTCACTAACTTGACTTGTAACACACATTTCACAACACTCAGTGTATGCCAACAGGTTCTAATTTTCTGTTATGCTTGGCCTTGAGTAGGTTTCAACCACAGACCCATTAATGAAAGTGTCTGCATCCCTTTATCAGTCCTTTTGCTCTCCAGTCTTCTGGAACTGCTTATTTAAAAAAAAAAATGTAGCCAGTATCTTACAAACTATTCCTCTTAGCCTTTTTGAAATGTTTGTCTACAGTAACAATTACAGAACAGCTATTAAATGTGATATCTAAGAAAATTTCTTTTAAAAAAAAAATTAAAAAGTGAATGTATTGCTCATTTATTTTTACATTGTAGCAAGGATGGAAAAAAAGGCTTTTTCCGTTATATGGAATATCAGTACCACATATTTGAAGAATAAATATTTTAAAATAAGTCCTAATCTATCTAAGCAACATGCAGAAAGTGATAGTCTCAAATAGGCATTTTATTTTTTAAAATACTTTTAGTATTGTTGTCCTATTCAGTGTTGAAATTTCTACTCTTTCCCTCCAAAAATCTAAAGGAAGCTGTGCTGTGGCTGGAGCACCTGCAGGTGGGCTAGCACAAAAGTAAGTTACAACTTCTGTAAATGAGACATGCAGGCTGAACCTCAGGTGAATGAATACTAGGATTCTTAAGAGAAAAGAAATATCATCTATTTGATTTCCTCTTCCAAAGATGTCCTAAAATTAAACAGATTATATATACTTCCAAGTTTGTACCTATGTTATGGTAGCTACTCTAGTATGAGAAAATTGGTAACCAACTGATTTTTGAAAAATTCACGTTTTTACTTATTAATATCCTTTAAATAACATTATCATTATTCTCTTAGGTATTTTTTAGGTTTCAGAGAAAGCAAGAGATAAGTA
Source organism: Nothura maculosa (assembly GCA_032353885.1). NCBI lineage: Eukaryota > Metazoa > Chordata > Aves > Tinamiformes > Tinamidae > Nothura > Nothura maculosa. Next base: position 4,332,785 of record JAUBOD010000151.1, read on the forward strand.
AGAATACTTCAAGATCATAGCAGTGAGAAATTTAACTATAAGAAAGAATTGCTACTCTCTTTGTTGTAAGGTAATATTAAGGCAAAGCTGTAATTATAAATTGCTAAAATAACCAAATATTCTAGAGCAGAATTTCTTTACTGTTTAATAGGATTTTTGTCACCAAAAGTTAGAAGATATTCAAGACTTAGGACATTTTTTTTAAGTATTTGCCAGTAGTATATGATTTACTGTAGACCTAAGTCTTGTATGTAAATATGATGGAGCATTCACCTTTAAGAATCTGTTTTTATTCTGTCCTCTTACATATCTGTCTTTCTCATTCTTTCTTCTTTTTCGTTCTTTCTTTTTTTCATTTTCCTTTATTTCCTTCTCTCTCTCTCTTTCTCTTTCTCTCTTTTTTTTGCCCTTAACCATTGTTTTTCACAAGATGTTATAGAAGAGAGAAACAAGTACCATGAGGAGACAACTCATCATCTACAGACTGCAAAGGAAAACTAGAGGAATATATTCTTTCTTATAGTCTTAACAAGGAAATATTAATACAAAAACTCTTTTCTTTGTGAAACATTTCTCTTGTTATCATTTTAGCATTTAGAATATTTGCAGTTCCTGTATGTAGAAAAGATGAGACAAACTTCCAGCATTTCTTCAGGTCATCTAAGTATTTTTTGACAATGCTGAGGTATAACCAGGTAATCTGTTTCTGCCTCTGACCCACTTCCATTATAAGAATAATATCCTCAGCTTTACCAAACTTCTCTGTTTTAGCTAAAATCACAAAAAAAATCTCTATTAACTAGTGACGTCTAGTTAATATACAGGAACAAATAGGTTTCACAAAGCAGATGTTTTAGCAAAGGTGATCCGTGTACTGAATACATCCTGACTGTGCTTTGAGCAGAAATAAATAGAAAAGCAACTGCCTGACTGGAGGCAGTTCTGCCTTGGCTATGGGCTGGGGCCTGCAGGACAAGAGGCCAATAATGGCATGGTGCCCTGGCTCAGTGGCACTTGAGGCATGCTGCAGAGCCCAGCTGGACCTAGTCTCACCCAAGCTAACATAAAGGACACAGCTCCTGTCCCCCAACATGTTGCTTGGAGATGTTTGTGGCTTACTGGGAACTCAGGTCTGGGACCTTCTGGAGATGATGCTGAGCTGATGGCAGTTCAGCCCTTGGGTTGAACCACCCAATGTCCATGAACCAACTGTTCATGGACATTACTCCTACAGCTAGGGAGGCTTGTATGCATCAAATATCACCATAAGACTCTGGTGTCTGGTTGTCCTCTCAGGGCCTGTAGAGACATATATGGGCTGGGAAAGAAGTGGTAAAAAACTCCAAGCCAACAACTGTTTGTGTAGCAGGTGTACATGGTGGGAATTTGGCTTTGATGCCTGCAGGACCCACTTTGAGGATGGAGGACACTGGATGTACAGATATGTGATGTGCCTGGAACACTAAGGCAGAGGCACCAAGACTAGGAGATGGCATGATGAGGAGAGCCTAAACTGGGTGCAACATGGAGGGTGGACAATAAACAGATATTTGGCACTTCGAAAGAGACAGTAAGGGAAAAGAAGTGAGTCTGCCTCTGATGTGAAGGAGTAGCTCATAGGCATAAGGCTCCCACACCTATGGGGAAGATGGGGATAGGATGAGAACCTGAGGGTCTGAAGCAGCAAAGTGATACCATGATGGAAGCATGCCACAGACCACCTGATCAGAAAGAGGAGTTGAACAAATGCTCTTAAATTATTGGAAGATTTCTCTCAGTCACTCAATCTTATGTGGAGCTTGATATCTACCTAATTGATAACTACAGGAAGGGTCATGAAGCAAAACACGTGCAGTCAAGATTTCTGGAGGTCACTGAAGATGCTTTTTTGATACAGGTACTGTATCTGAACTTTAAGAATAGCATCATCCAGGTACAAGCGTAGGATGATAAGCAGACCTTAAAAGAGATGTTTTGACTAAACAAGGAGCTCATGACAGAGCCCCAATAGATAAAAATAGCATACAGAAGATGAATGCAGAGACAAGCTACAAAGGAAGAGCTTATAAACATCACTTGGACATGGAAGGTTGATGTTTAGAAAAGCAAAGATTGTTTAAGTTCAGAAAGGGCAAGAGATATCAAGAGCAATGAGAAGAGCTTTTATAGCTACATTAGTAGCAAAGGATGAACAAAGCAAAAGTTTTCCTGCTGCTGAATGAGATGGGTGATCTAGTGACAGCACACATAGATAAGACCAAAGTACTCTTTTTGCTCAATCTACTTAGGCATTCCCCAAGAACCTTCCCATTTGGCATCCACAAAAGTGGAAAAGTGTGACTAAACAGTACAGAGGGCACTGAGATAGCTGGGAACTGATGTCAGATGCTGCAAGAATAGCCTGTGGCCTCGCTGAAAGTTGTGGGGCCTAGAGGCACCTTGCAGCAACCTTGGCACCAATGAGTATGGAGTGAAGAGGTGGAGAGACACCACTGGACTTGGCACAGGGCCTGTGATCCAGGAGGAGGAAAAGAGATGAGGAACAAGAAGAAAAATTTATGTAATCCAGCTAATCCAGTGAGAGTCCATGTCCATCATTAGAGATTTTCAAGTCCTGATGGGATAAAGCCCTGAGCAACCTGAGCTGCCCACACAATTGGCCCTGCTTTAGGTAGAGGTTGGATTTGGGTAACGATATGTCTCTGATAGTCTGAACTGTTTTGTGATGCTGTGAAAATGAAATTAATGGAAGAAATGCAAAAACTATATAGTTTATTTTGGTCTCATTATATATATATATATAATATATATAAATCCCATATATACAGTTTACATTGATCCCAGCACCACAATCTCATAGGAATCACAGAAATGTGGTGAGATAGCTCAAACGACTGGAGTGCTGTCATGGAGGGCTATGTGCTCTTTAGGAAGGACAGTCTAGGAAGGCAAAGTGGTGGAATTGCTCTGTATGGGAGAGAACAACTGGAATGCATGGAGCTCAGCCTGGGAGTGGATGATGAGCAGATAGAGAGCTTGTGGGTAAGAGTTAAAGGGCAGGTCAATGTGGGAGACACTGTGGCGAGTGTCTGCTACAGGCCATCTGACCAGAAGGAGGAGGTTGACGAGATCTTCCGCAGGCAGCTGGATGTTGCCTCATGATCACAGACCCTGATTCTCATGGGATACTTTAACTACGCTGACATCAACTGGAAAGACAGCACAGCAAGGCACAAACGGTCCTGGAGGTTTCTACAGTGCATCAAAGACAACTTTTTGACATCGATTGTTGAGGAGCCCATGAGGCGAGGTGGGCTAGTGGACCTCGTACTAAGAAAAAGGGACTTGTTGGAGATGTGGGGGGCAGCCTTGGCTGCAGTGATCACGAGTTAATGGAGTTCAGGATCCAATGAGGAGGAGGCAGGGCAGTAAGCCTTGCCACTCTGGACTTCAGGAGGGCCAACTATAGACTCTTCAGAGACCTACTGGGAAAGATCCCATGGGCTAGGGCTCTATAAGGAAGACGGGGCTAGGAGAGCTGGTTAGTTTTCAAGCGGCATTTCCTCCATGCCCAGGAACAGTGCATTCCTGTGTATAAGAAGCCAGGCAGAGGGGGCAGGAGACCTGTGTGGATGAGCACAAACTCCAGCAGAAGAAAGCAGTGTACGGAATGTGGAAGAAAGGCCCAAGGCCCCTTGGGAGAAATACAGGAACGTTGTTAGGGAATGTAGGGATGCTACAAGGAAAGCTAAGGCTCATTTGGAATTGAATCTGGCAAGGGATGTTGAGAGTAACAAGAAAAACTTCTTCAAATATATTAACAACAAATGGAAGATCAGGGAGAATGTGGGCCCTCTAGGGAATGGGGTGGGTACCTTGGTTACAAAAAACCTGGAGAAAGCAGAGCTGCTGAGTGCTGCCTGTGCTTCTGTGTTTGTCAGAGGCAGCCCTCTAGAATCCCAGGCCCCGGAAACACAAGAAGAGAGCTGGAGAGAGGAAAGCTTGCCCCGGGTACAGGAAGAATGGGTCAGAGAGCACCTAAAGAAAATCGATACCCTGATTCATGGGCCCTGATGGGATGCACCCCAGAATGTTGCGCGAACTGGAAGATGTCATAGCCAAGCCGCTCGCCATCATCTTTGAAAGGTCCTGGAGAACAGGGGAGGTGCCAGAGGACTGGAAGAAAGCCAACCTCACTCTGGCCTTCAAAAATGGCAAGAAGGAGGACCCGAGGAACTACAGGCTGGTGAGCCTCACCTGGAAAAGTAATGGAGCAGCTCATCCTGGCTGCTGTCTCCAGACATGTGGAGGAGAAGGTGCTCAGGATAGCCAGCATGGATTCACCCAGGGGAAATCATGCTTGACTTGATTGCCTTCTATGATGGAGTGACTAGCTGGATAGATGAGGCAGAGTGGTGGATGTGGTCTATCTGGACTTGAGCAAGGCTTTTGACATCATCCCTCACAGCATCCTCTTGGGCAAGCTCCAAAGAGATGAGTGAATGGTGAGGTGGATTAGCAATTGGCTCGATGGCAGGGAGCAGAGGGTGATAGTTGTGTGAAGTCCAGCTGGAGGCCTGTAGCTAGTGGTGTCCCCCAGAGGTCACTCCTTGGTCCGGTCCTGTTCAACTTACTCGTTAACGACCTGGATGAAGTCATAGAGTGCTCCCTCAGCAAGTTTGCTGAATGATAACAACGTGGGAGGAGTAGCTGACAGCCCTGAGGGCTGTGCTGCCATCCAGAGGGACCTGGACAGACTGGAGGACTGGGGGGTGAGAAATCTCATGAAGTTCAACAAGGACAAGTGCAGGGTCCTGCCCTTGGGGAGGAATAACCCTGGACACGAGTACAGATTGGGGGTTGACCTGCTGGAGAGCAGCCCCGCAGAGAGGGACCTGGGTGTCATGGTGGACGATAAGTTGACCATGAGGCAGCAGTGTGCCCTGGTGGCCAAGAAGGCCAAGGGGATCCTGGGGTGCATTAAGAAGAGCGTCTCCAGCAGGTCAAG
>JAUBOD010000151.1:4348973-4368638 GCA_032353885.1 Nothura maculosa
TTCCTTCCTTCCTTCCTTCCTTCCTTCCTTCCTTCCTTCCTTCAAAAATCTTCAATTTTTTGAAGTTCTACAAATATGCAGACAATAGGATATCAGAATATGATTGAAACTCTAAAAGATACTGCATGTATAGTATTGTAAATACTAGTCATTGAGAGATGTAATTAGCTTTCTGTGTAATTTGTGGGATATCTTTATCAAGATAACAAATCATTAAAATGTACCTATTGAACATGCCTTTTGCCAAGTACTGATTTTGCATAGATTTGTTTTAAGGAGAAGTTCTTATTTTTTACATTCTTTGCAGACATTGATAATCCTAGTTATTGCAAAAAGATATGTAAGACAAATTAGCCATGAATGTAAAATTCCATGATGTGATTCTATTCAAGCCAAGACAGCCAAGATTTTGAGGAATCAATGATGGGGGAATGGCATGCTTGTATAGTCATTGCCTATATTATGCTGATCTTTTCTGGACAGAAGTACATGTCACCACTTTGTGGGCAAAGTGTTTCAATTGGAAACAGTCCAAAGGCACAGGATCAAATGTATAATTCTCTCATTTAAAAGGTTCTAAACACAATCAATTTCAATTTTGGTTGAAAGACAGTAATACTTAAAAGTTGTGACAACTAACTCTTCTATATAAGGAAAAATTCTATTACATAGCTAACTTTTAAGACTTATTGTAATTGATAGTGAAAGCTTCAAAACATCATCAGAACGTAAACTCAAGGCTCAAACAAAAAAATATAAAAATATGTATTTTTTATTTTCAGGAACTTAACAGATTTTAGAATATTCCAAGTAGAGAGGTCTAGATGCAAAAACCCAGCTCACCTCGATCATTTCATTCATTATGTTTATCAGTTCATAAGGATTCATGTGCAGTATTTATGAAGATATTTTGACTATATATGTAATTAGCAATAAACTGACAAGTGCAAATTTAGTTTTTGGCACAGTGTCCATGTGACTTGCTCTCCTGCCTACTTCACACACACTTTTAGAATTGCAAGTTTGAAGATCCAGGCCATAAAGTCTGAGAAGAAGCAAAGAATGATTTTGTCTAAATATGCTCAGACTTCAACACTTTTGTGTTCAAAACCTGTACAGCAACTCTGATTTTGGTTTCCTAATAACAATTACTCACTTTAATACACCTTCAGTCAAACGTGAGTGATCTTAAGCTAAATCAAAGTAATTTTTTCACTCTTACAGTTAAAATAAAACAAAATATCTGCACAAGGTCTTATATCATGTTATCTTAAATTTACTTCATTTTTTAAAATCAGTTCCATGAATACAGACACATAAGAAGCTACTATGAAGTAATTAATGAGTGTATATTACAGTATAGCTCCTTCTCTGTTACTTGGCATATATTCTTTTTCTTGTGGTAACGCTGTATTGATAAACCTTAAAGAGGGTTGTGTAATTAAAGTGGCAAGCCACCTGCTGGGAAGAATTATAAGTGTCCCAGATGACAGGATTAGAATTTACAATCATTTTAATGGACTGAAGAGTTTATCAAAAATCAACAAGATGTGGCAAAAACAAATGGAAAATGAAGGCCATAAAATGATATGAATAGTTATGGACAGAAATAACTGACTAGAGAGCAGGAATAAACAAAACTGAGTAAAACCTAGATTGTCTGTACAGAGGAGACTGATTTTGTAATGGAATCAACATTACTATTTCCCTAATCATCCAAAATATGGGAACTATTTAAGTTCTCAAATTGTGGGGAAATTTTGTAATTTATTCTTGGTCATTTTAATGTACCTTAGTTTATTTTTATGGCACATTTTGGAGGGGTGATGTTTCATCTAGGAAAACAGTGCTGTGTACCTGGGAATCATGCACGCAGACATGCATGCAGAGTGCTCCAAAGGTAGATCTTAAGAAAGGAAACTATAGAGGTTTATATGTGTATATATATATATATATATACACATATATATATATTTGCATATATACACATATATATATATTTGCACACACACACTTCAATGTGAGGTCATGCCATGTGAGGGAATTCTAAACTGTCATATTTCAGAGCTGGGTTTTTTGCTATAGCAAATAATGAGAATGAACAAAAAAAAAAAAAAAGGAGGGATTTTACAAAAATATGGATTATCTGCTGAAAATATTCAGATTCTTTTGAAGAAAATCTCTATGATAATGCACATATTCCATAAAATTGTATTTTGCCTTAGATCAGAATAGTCTGTCAAAGTTTACAAAAATAGAATTATATATTTAATGGCACTTTCTGATACTTTGAACAGGAGCAAATGGTCTTTGAGACCATTCAGTAAAATTGACAATTTTTTTAATAGTAGGTATAGAAAAAGTTTCAGAAGTAGTAGTTGTTTTAAAATTAGATACAATTAAGTATGGATCAAATGTACAAAAATAGTGGGAAAGACTAGTCTTTTTTTTCCTTAAAGGAATGGAATCGCATTTATTAGGTGAAATGACTTGTACAGCAACTGCAAACAGCGTACGCTCTTTCTTGAGGTTGTACTTGAATCTGTTGCCAGTATGGAGGAGTTAGATACAATATAATATATAAATCATCTGTATAAGTAATGTGTCTCTTTTAAATTATTCTAATTCTCTGAAAGAGCGAATTTTTTTTAAGGAAAAGGGGGAGAGAAGGGGCCTTGTCCTCTCCAAATTGACAAAATATTTTTAGACATACACAGTGAAAGAAAAATTCCTGCCAAAAAAATATTTAAACTTGAATGAAATGTCAAAAATCTCTTTATTCAATCACAGCCTCCAAGGAACACTCTTAATTTTGAATTCTACTCTCATTCATTTTGGTATAACTAGGGTATTTGCCAATAATTTTGTCTTTTCAAAATGGACTGAAAAATGTAGTTCCCGGGATGAAGCTGGGATTTTGTTTGTTTGTTTGTTTTTGTTGTTTATTTTTACTGCAATTGAATCTAAGTTTTAGTGAGAAAGAAGTGTCTTCTTGTTGGTGGCTAGTTTGGCCTTTGCACAAAGAAATAAGGAAAAAGAAATAATGGAGGTAAGATGATAAAAATTGTGTTCCTAATGGAGTGTTTCTTTATTTTGACAATATTCATCATAAAAATAATAGGACTTGCCTTTTTACATTAGCTTATTAAATATATTAAAGCTTATTAAGGTCAGTATTCAAGAAGGCATTGAAAGTATGTCTTTTTTGTTCTGAAGAGGTGAAAGAAGGACTCACAAGTACGGTTTGAAATAGTCATGACACAGTAGTTGTTAATATCTTACTTAAAATAAGGCCTATTATAAATTAACTTATAAATGCAATAACCTTATTTGTTAATGGTCATTCTTATCACTGATTTTTAATTAAGTGTTTTCAGGAAGGTAAAACACTACCATCTGATTACCACCTCCTGCTTGTTCTTCAAGATTCTGATGGTATATCAGTCTTGTGAGCTGTAATGGAATTTGGGAGGACAAAACAAAACAAAACAAAACAACAAAAAAAGACCCTTAAAATAATTAGTAGTCAGAAGGCACATCTTAGAACATGATAATGGCTGAAACATTCAAGTGTTGTTCAGTAATGCCTTGACTTGTATAAGTTCTCAGGCTTGGAGAATAAATCACATTTTTCATAAATAAGAACTAAATGACTCTCAAGAAATATAGCTTCCGTTCTATCAAGAGTATGATTTATTTACAATTAAAAGTATGTATCACAAAATATTTTTTATGAAAGGACAGAATAAAAAAAAACTAAGAACAAACACACATGCATATCCCAAAATTTTTTTTGCATTTAAGCATTCAGGTAGTATGATCTCTGAGTTGACATCAGGTTTAGCTGTCAGTTAAAACAATGATACTTATAATCTTTTAATTTGTCCCGTATGTGTTATCAGACAACGTCTTAAAAAATAAAAAGAGTATAATGTCAGATATTTGTCATACTCAATTACAAAAAAAAAAATACAAGAAATGGGCTAATGCTGGGATATAATATGTAAGCATTAAAAAGATATGTTTATAATGGGCAAATTATTCATCTCACCTGACATTCTGTTTATAAAGAGCATTTATGATATTCTGCAGAGAGAAAAATAGCAGTTTTAACTTATCTGCATGACTAAATATCCTATGTAAAAAGTATATGCAAAGAGAAAAGAAATCATCATACTGTAAAAATGATCTTCTTTTTTTCTAATACTTTAATTTTTCATGAATCCCTCCTGATGAGTAGCTGAGTGAGTAGCCAGATTACTTGAGAGCTGGATGAGCTTACTTAATGGTTTTTATTTCTGCATAATTCTGCAAGAGTTTCAACTGTGATGGATATGTATGTCACTTTTTGTACCTGTTTCTTGGGCCTGTGAATCATAACTCTTAAAGAACTTAATATTTTACCTACCTTTAATGCTTCATAGAAATCTGTAATTAACCTTTTCGGTTATTTTTGGTAAAAAATATGGCTACTTTATTTTAATGACTTCAAAAATCTCTGAATTACTCAAAAATTAGTAAGTCTAGTTTTCCTCTATTATCAAAATATCCTATTTCAATCAGATTAAACAAACTTCATCAGTTTTAGACAATGTTTTAGACAAACTCTTTGTAAAGGGCACTTATTTTAGGAGGCAGTTTTTTCCCCTGCAGTGTGGCCCTACTGTTAATGATCATATACCAAGGCTTTTAGAAGAAAAGAATTAGAAAGGCATTTCAAAATCTTAAATAAAATAAAAAAAGTCCTCAGAAAATTTTTTTACAGAAGTAAGAGTACTTCAAACTATCACCTAACAGTTGTTTGGTTTTATTTTTCTTTCTAAAAATGTTCATATCATTGGAGTATATTGACATTTGTGATGGCATAATACAGCCAGCTCAGTGCCCAGACACTTGAGTCTGACTGTGCTATCATGCAGGCAAACAGGGAGTTTCAAACCAGGTATCATTGATGAATTTTTGTTGGACCTCTGTGACTTACAGTTTTTAAATATTTTGCTCAAACATTTTTTGAAGATGCAGAGAGTTTCAATTTTTCTTTCTTCTCGAGCTTGAACATGTGTCAGATATTTTGTCCAAAAAATCTGAGCTTTCATGAGCCACGAATAAAGGGGAAATATAACTTATTCAGCACTGTAGAAACTCACTAGAGTTTGGCAATATCATAAGAACTTAATGCATAATTTGTTAATAGGATGTCTTCTTATATAGTCTTGAGAAAAAAATTACAGATACCTAGAAACTTGCTCCTATGCATGCAGACTACCAATATAGCATTTAATCTACTTCATTTTTGTGTTGATTATAGTTAGCATAAAACCAACATATATTTAATATTAGCTTTATGCATCCTCCTTTTCTATTATTAAAAAATTAAACAATAGTACATTCAAGCACGCTTTGGACTTTGTGTATTTTCTAATATATATATGTATTTTCTAATATATATTTTCTAATATACATTTGAAAATTTTAAGCATTAATCTACATTAATGTTGTATTGAAAAGAAAGTACCAGTAGACGAAAACTTAGAAACTAATTTGCTGCAAGAAAATCTTTTTTTTTTTGTTGCACAATTTAATCTAAAGGGTAACCTCAAGCTTAATTAATGGAATAACCACGATTACAGTATTGATAAATTTAACGAATCTTAGCAATTTTAAAGAAATTCCTACAGTTCCATGAAATAAATGTTAACACAACAATGAAGTATATGTATTTGATACATATAAAGAGTTTTTCTGTACTAATCTATTTTCCTCCTTTTTTGTTTTTGAAGAAATTCCCTTTCATGTCACCAGAATTACAAACTCCAGTCAGATTTTTTTATTTGTACCCTGAGGCTCTTTCACAAGCTGTTACAGAACATTTTTATTCCTTTCAAACATGAAATGAATATTCTCTGTTTCAATTTCAATTACTTTGATTTCCTACCAAACCCCCAAATCCTAGAATGTACCCTTATGCGTCTTCATTTTAGTATCTTTGGAAGTCTGAATTAATTAACTTTATAAAGTAGATATTTATATTGAACTAAATCATATTTTAAACTACTTTGGTGTACAATTTGAACCTCTTTTGTCTAGGTATCTGGAGTATATTGATCTCATCATAATTCACAAATTCTCAGTTCTAGGAGAGAGTTTAAATTTTGTTCAAACTCCAAGAGTAAAAAGAAAATATTACATTTTAAAATTTAATTTTTATTGGGCTACTTTCATTACAAATAATGTGCTTGATTACAAATAAGTGTGCTATTTGATGTTTAATTTGATTCAGATTCCTATAATATGTGTGTGTGCTAATTACTTAATATATTGAACAAATATTTTCCTATTTAATGTGTTCCTAATGTCTAATTTTTTATTGTCAGTGGTTAGGACAACATTTTACTTGTTATTTTTCAGGTCTCAGGATAGAGATTTTTTTATCGTGTTCCAAACCTGCAAGATCAGAGTAAGTAATTATTTTTTATTATATCTTTAGCATTAAATTGAAGAGTAAAGTGAGAAATCTACTCAATAATGTGAATATGTTTCCTCGAGCATGGATATAAAATCAAGTAATCAATCAAAAATACTTCAAGTCTATGATCACATCAGCTGACATCAGATATTAATTTATCTCTGTGTCTCTTTTCCCCCTTCCTCTTTTTCCTCCAAGTGATTTTGAGACAGGAGTATTTTTTACTTTTTTTTTCTTTTTTCTGAATATGAAATCTACACAAAAAATGTTTGGAGTGGGATTTTGTTTTGTTTTCAATTTAAATGAAGAGATTTTAATATCACTGTGCTTTTCTATTGTTACATTATGTATAATCAGACTGTGTTACATTTTAGATTTAATGTAGTCATGAGATATTAAAAAGTATAATTCCACATTGAAATAGATACTGTGAATCAGAGACACAATGCTTCATGAAAAGAGAAGTTTTCTAGACATAAATTGTAATTTTATGTATTAAATCTCTCTCAAAAGAAAAATAAACAAACAAAAAGTATCCTTTGGCAATGAATAGGGAACACACTGCAGAATAAATTAAATCTCACTTTATTACAAGCTACAGTTCTTATCAGAATGGTTTCCCCTTAACATAAATTTGGAGATTGAATTTTTTTTTTTTTTTGCTTATGCTAAATATTTTGGGAAATTGTGGTTTTCAATTAATTTGCATGAAGGAGATAGATAGACTTTTACTGTATGGCTGAAATAATTTAATAGTAAATTTAGTATAAGATCCTAGAGCAAATGAGCTTAATCCATTTACCGAACTACCCTTTTGTAGTTTGAGCTTGCTTCATAGTATCAAATATAATAGAGCCGAGCTCCTGCTTATAGCAGTAAGCACTATGGTTTGCAAGCACCTGAGATGATATTCTCAAGGCCACTTCACTTGTTCAATGCATCACTCCTCTGTACGGCCAGGCAGGCAAGCAGTGTCACCAGCCCAGAGAAATAGACCTGGGCTCCACTGCTAATAAGAAAGCTGCCATTCAAAAACTACCACAGCACACCTATAACGTTACATTTTACCATGATACTTTTTTGCTGATGTACTGTACCCAATAACATCTGGAAAATGCTTCTGTTCTAGAAGTTGTAATAGCCTAAAATGTGGATTTCCACAATAACAACTTGAAAATCTCTCAAAAATATTTTTCTTAGTATTTAGACAGGTCTGGTGGACTTTCTTTCCATCCTATTTCCTTTTGTTTTCCCATAAATTTCTTTCTTACTTTCCAGCTCATATTTCCTGCAGAGTGCAGCTGAGTTTTGCTACCTGGCACATTACATAGTATCATTACTGAAACTTCTGGCAGACAGGAGGAGACTTAGATTGGGATCTTATCTAGCATTAATTTGATGTGAAAGTCCAGTGCTTGTAGAGCTTATTGTGAATAACCAAGAGAATTGTTAAAGCTCCTAAATGTAGAGATATCTTCCCCAGTAGGCTGGATAATATCTAGCTGTTGATGAAAAATTAAGAATGTTTCATTAAAAAAAAAAAAGAGAAAGTATTAAGGCATCCCCACCACTGCTATACTTTTATATGACTTAGAAAGTAATCTTTTTGGTCCTATCCTTTCAAATATTTGTTTCTATACAAAACACATAGGTACACGTTAATGAATGCGTGTATGTATATCAGATTAAGTAAATTTTTTTTTTTCTCCTTGACCATATCACATGCTCTAAAATTCCATTATTTCAATTAAAAATGATCAGTATTTCATGCGTACAAAGCGTACTTGTTTTAATAAAATGGAGTTGACTGATTTTAGAGATATCAAGGGTTAACTGAGTTAACAACATCAATAAATTGCCAAATAGTGGTGAGATATGTTTTCACAAGAGCAAAGAAAGAAAGGAGGAAAGAAAAAACGAAGAAGGACAGAAGAAATGAAGAAATGAAGAGGGTAGAGGATGGAATTTAAGGGAATTTAAAGCTTTTTTTTTTTTTAGTAAAGAAACAGCAAAGGCAAACTGCACCCTCATAAATTAAACATAAATTTCTCGTTAAATGTTGGCAAAATGTACATGGAGCAATTAAAAGATACAGCTGATAGGAGTTTAATAAGGAGAGATACATATCTTTTCTAATCCATAATCTATAATCTTTCCAAACTACTTGAAATAAAAGTAAAAAATAAAATAAAATAAAACAAAGTTTCAGTTTTACTTCATAAACACTCTGCAATACTTTTCCCTAGATTACACTTGAGAAAATTATTTTCTTGATCTCAGATATCTATAAATACCAAGCATGTATCATACCAGGAAATACAACAATTCTCTATGTTTTACTGTGTTAGAGAAGAGATTTAACTATTTAACTTTTTAAAAAATGTAAAATAATAGAGTATATTTTTAAAAATACTAAATTTGCAAGAGGAATGCATTTATATGTTATTTTGCCTAAATGCCTCTGAATGCCATAATAAAAGTGGCAAGATATGTAAATCTGGTTGGATTTATATCTTCACTGGAAAGAAATGTTGTTAAATAGAATATACAGTAATATTTCTGGAAATTTTTATTACTGTTTTTTATTTTACATATGGGTAGATAGACATCAGTACATCCATATATACCTTTATGAATGCATGTATTTATTTTTTTATGATTTCTGTCTATATTCTCTATATGAAAAGGACTGTATACTGACAGTGCTTTATAAAAAGATGTACTTGGAGAAATATAATATATTTATATATTTTCAATAAGATAAATAAAATTTTCTTAAGAAAGCACTTAGCCAGTTTTTCTTTTAATGTAAATTTCAAGCATGATAAGTGTGACAATGAGGAAAAAAGCAAAGATAGCAAATTATCTTTTGATACTCTTTGTCGTAGATTCACCAGGGTGTGAAATGGTATATGACTACACATTTTGCAGGTCATGACATAGTATAAGTTTGACTGTAAATTAAGGATTAAATCTATTTTTTTTTCTTTTTGTCTCAGTGATATTTTCACAAAAATTTTCTCATTGCCATCCTTGTGAGAGACAAAAATATACCTTTTCTCCTTCTCCCAAAAAAGAAGCACAATATAGTCCCTAATTTACTTTTGATTAAGAAATAATACTGTTGAAAAGTTAACCAACTTGCATAAACATCTGTGAAATTGAATAAAATATTTTCATACTGAGAAGTTTACCATTCTAGTATGCATGCTCTGAAAGAATTGATTAAAAAGTCTATGAATAAAGCCTAAGGCAAATTAACATTACAATGATGCTATATAATCTTGGTGATATTCTGTCTTTTGTATCTCTAAGGATGTCACTCTATCTTTTGAGAGTATGATCATTGCTGAACTTAAAATGAGTTTTATAGTAAAGAAATATATCTGGAATCTCATAAATGCGCGAAGTATACAAGGAACAAGTCAATTCTCATATAAGTTAGAGTTCCACATTAAGAGTTATTTTGATGCTAGTTCCTTTTCTGCCATGTGAAAGGAACTTCAAAAGTTTTAAATCAGCAATGAATCTTGAATTTTCTCTTCAGTCTTTGTATGAACCAAGAGACAGATTTGCCACACAGTGTTGCAAGTTCTAAAGATAATGATTTGTTAGAAATTAAGTTGATCAAGAATGTTTAATACTGCCAAATAGGCATTAATTTTGGAATCAATTTCTTTTAATGTTTTATTAGACATTAATGTTTAACACGTTATTTAAAATATCCAATGGAAGACAAGCATGCCTTTCCTGACACACAAAATCACTAGTAATGGACACCCTGTATGCTATCATTGCAGTTGGATTATTAGTAATTTTTCTTAGACCGATTCCTTGACATATCTTTGATCTTTGACAATTCACAGTCATCCATCCCACTAAACATTATTATTGTTTGTTGCTGTCAGGTTACAGGAAAGGGAGAAAAATTGGAGCTATTACCTTATATTCAAAGGTCATGTCAGTATCTGCTTATTACAAGCTCATAGTTGCTCATTTTACAAAAGATATGGAACTGGAAATGTAGATTATAAGTTAAAGGAAAAAGAAGTTATTTCTTTCATCAAGTTTCCAATATTATTGAATGTTTGCAACGCAAATGATTTAAAATGCAGCGTAGCAAAATGTTTTCCCTTTGCTTATGCAGAATTCTGTTTACTCTCTGGAAGAAGAGTTTTTTTTCCTAGACTAAAAGGATATTGTGATAGAATGCTGTAATTTTGCAAGAGAAAATTAATGACTCATAAAACTTCACTAATAACATTGCAACAGGGAAAAAAATTGAATACTTTTTTTTTTCCATATAATGTAATGCATTTAAATTATTATGCAATTTTTAAATAATAGATTATTATTTTTCTGGATTGTTCTTCTCAAAACCTAGTGAAAAGATTTCTATTGATATCAGTTACATGTATATTAATTCCTATTTCATACACTTTGTATTATCTTGACCTTATACAGAGATCATTCTTAGACAGGTCCACATTTCTACGTGTGAGATATTTACAACTGTATCTTTCATGTAAGTGATCATCCTTGGACTTAGAAGAGACATAAAAGGGGATCACAAATATTAAGTGAATTATTATGTGCCACAGAAATAGCTCATTGGGGAAGGAATTGCTCACCAAAGTTCTATATGGCTTTAGAAATGCTATATATATTATCAGGAAAATAGACTGCTACTTAGGCTGTTGATATTATAATACAAATGGTTACATATATTATAGTGTATGTGATACAAACGTGAAGTGCTATCTAATCTTCCTTCAAGTTCTGGTCTTGTATGAAATAAATTTGCACAACCTAGCTGAAGAAATATCACCTGGGGTGACTGCATTTGCCAATCTCTTTAGAGTCCAGGTCAAATCTGTAACTGTAAATCATCTAATTAATTTTTATTTGATAGAAAAGGACAAGATGGAAATGATTTCTTTACTTTCCTATTCAGTAATGGCTGCAAAAGTTTTTTGGGGAGTTGTTAGACGTAAATACCGGCTTTTGCATAATAGTTCATAACTCTGGTCCAAAAACAGGATACAAACATAATCTCACTGCCTTTCACAGGAATAATTCATTTTTTGTGTGTTTCTGTGTGTCTTGGTATTTGTGTGCCTAGAAAATAAGAATTCAAGCACTGTGCAAAATGTTTTTTTCTATTTTTTTCTTTATTTTCATGCTCAGTAGGGAATTGCATACAAACAGACACAGAAAATTGTATAGAGAAAAAGTCTTTTTTTCCAGTTTATGTGAGATTGAATTTCCTCAAAATACATTTTTCCCATAGCCATAAGTGTATCTGGGAAAAAAGCATCATTCACAAAGATAAAAACATTTTCTTTGGTTTGCTTAACAGCTTCAGTAAATGCCGATCTTAGTTGAGCAGTTTAGAGGTTTTATTCACTTAGAAAAAAATAAATTATAGCCAGCTAAATTCACTATTAGTCCAGAAAAGAGCATCTGAAATGATATTGACACTGGAAAAAAAAGGAAATTATTTTCAGAGAGCAAAAACACTGTAACGACATTAAAGACCAGGGTGTAAACTTTGGAACTCTGAGGTAGGGCAAAGATGCAGTTGTTTCCAAAAGTGGATGATTGTAAAGATTTAACTAATTCTTCTTCTGGAATAGTCTCCAGTTTCTGTCAGTCAGACTCCCAGTTCCACTCAGCTCCCCATGTTATATCTAAACAGCAAAACAGGAAAAGAGCAAGCCAAAAAATAAAAATAATAATAAAAAAAGACTATATGATTTAGTCTGAACAAGATTTCTCATGTTTCATTATGTATCAAATTTTCTTGATGTGATAGATAATTCACAGAGAATCTTGCAATTGTGAATTAAATTCCCTTGCAAATTTTGATTTAATTTCAAAATTAACCTGTATATAAAGACAAAAGAGAAGGCCAGTTGTGAGTAAACATATTAGTGAATATGTGTGAAATTAAAATTATATAATTTCTTCAAGAATATCTTCAAGAATTCTCTTTCTTCCATCTTCTTCCAAGTCAGTCATGTTTGCATACATCTATACATAATACATGCCTACAATCTACATAACACTTTTGCAACACATACTTCAGTGCACCATCTTCATGTTTTCATGCAGCCTCTAGGATATAATTTTCTTTTTCTTTCTTTTTCTTTCTTTGTATTTTCCACTGCCATATCAAGTGTAATTTATGTACCGTGGTTGCCCTTTGTCTGCTGATAACCTTATCAGTTTTTATCAAGGTTTGTATCTGGACAGAAACTTGTTATTTATTAGGGCTATGGATATCCTCGGAGATCAAGATAAGGATTTTTGTTGAATTGTCTTATTGATAATGAAGAATTAGAAGAAAAAAATAAACTGCACTGAGAAAATAACTTTAAAGAATATTTAAGCCTGTATAAGTCTTGCAAACGGAAGAAGGTAATACTAGAGGAAGTGAAATGGATTAGATTTCATTGTGTAGCTAAGCAGAATTCAGCATTCAATATGTCAACTTTACATGACAGACTATTAATAAACTGCTACTTTCATTGGCAGATACCAATCTGTAGTGCATACCATTTCTGAATTTGAGACTAGAATTTTATTTCTAAATACTCTTTTTCTCTGGACCACTTTCTTTCTCCCTAGACAATTATTCATAGTTCTACATACCGATTTAAATAGTTGTTGTGTGACATAATTAACCATCTTCATTTTATTAAAGTAATGTATTCCTGAACACCAACAGGCACATACAGGTCACGTATATTCAAGTTGCAGTAAGTTATTCAAGTTGTCATAAAATTAGGATTGATGAGGGTGCTTTACTACCTGGAAATATGTGAAAGTTCATAGAAAAAATGCAGCAGATAGTAGAGGTTTGTTGTTTTAAAACAGACTAAAATAGATGTCTATATTCCTGATAAGAAATGTTTTATAACATAATTGAACTCATTTTCCTTGCTTCAGAAGCCACTTAATCCCTTCACTGATCAGTTCCAGTATTGACAAAGAAATGAGATGGACTTCCTAATATTTGTATTCACCTTAGAGATAGATGATATACACTATATAATGGAATATCAATTAATTGAGTAAACTTTTCTTGTGTAGGAAAGAAATATATGAAGTAAAGAGTAAAGACTAGAACTATTACACAATAAGATCAAAATTTTTGTAAATATATTTATATATATATATATATATATATATATATATATATAAAGAGAGAGAGGCCTCTACCATTGTATGTTTGTGTGTATTTTTTCTCGCATTTGAGGAAGGTTTTCTATTTCATCTCTTCTGTCTTCAAATCTCAAGAAATTCAAGGTTACCAATAAACATAAAGTATCTTAGAAATTGATAAGAAACTTCAGTGAGGGACTGTCTTGGGAGAAAGCAAGCAATATATCCTTCCCAGACTGAAACCCAGGTAATAAGTCCTAGTTATTGAAGAAATCATCTGAAACTGAAATAAAACCAAACGGGCAAGTAAGAGCTATTCTTGTTCTTACTTTTTACTTTTTTGAAAAGACTGGAAAGCTCAAGCTTTAAGTTGTCTAAGAAAATAGCAGACCTACAGGATTACAAGATTGTTAGATTAATTATATTTACAGTATTCTTTTTCTTATGGCAGAGAATTCTATACTTTCAGAAGATTTTCTTCCCTTGAAATAGCAATCAGCCACCTCCAGTGGTGGCTAGACACACTCTCTCACCTACATTTAAAAAAGAAGTCCATTTTGTCCAATATTCCTCAGTCGAGAATTAATCTGAATTATGTATTCATACATAATTAATAGGGATCATAGGATGAACATCTGCTACTTTTTAAAGTAATTTCTTCATTTTTCTAGATGCTTTAATATATAAAATTCACAAAAGCCTGATATGCTTGGCAGTTTTTCCAGAACTTTCTTATAGTTTTTATTGTGAACAGAGAAACAGTGGGATAAAAATATCCAAGTACCACTGGATGAACAGAGTATATTAATGGATTTAATACTTAATTCATCCAGAGTGCCCCAAGTTGTCTATGAAGGGAAAACTTAACTAGCTTCTGTGGCTAGTGTATTCTGGGCAAGGATCTTTCAAGGTGCTGAAAAGAATAATAAAGTTAAGATGGTAAAATATTTTGCCACACTTTTCCTTATTTCTGCTTCCTGAAAGTAGGAATGTTTGAATTAGAAAAAGCTTATGTTGACTGAAGGCACATTCCCACAGGTGCTTTTCTTCTGATTTTGTGTATAGTATTTTTCTGGTACAGATTTACAGATGTACAGATACAGATGATACGTCTTCTGATCATAGATGGTCACTGTCCTGCATCCTATATCTCCAAGTGCATAGTTATTTCCCCTTGTTTATGTTGTGGTAGCTTTCTTTTCTCTGGAATGCTTGAGTCAATTGTGAGCAGGAGCAGTGATTGGCATTTGCCAATATTTCTTAATCCAAAAAGCAAAATACAAGAAGTACTTTCTATAAAAACATATCTGACCATGAGGAGATTATGTCATGCCATATGCATGTTCTTTTCTAATACAATAAATTAACCCTTTTAAAAAAGAAATAGGACAGACACTTATAATGAATAACTTTGATCTGTGTTCTTCTATTAGTTGCTAAGTCTACTATGATGAATCTTTATTGCTCTTAGGCAGTCCTCTTTCTTTAGAAGAGGATTGACACACTGGTGTTGTAGTGACAGTTTCTCCCCACCTTTCTCCCTGGAGTAGAAACTCCTCCTTTAGTTCTGTTTTTCCTGCTGCTATTTATTTGTTTGTTTTTATTTGTTTATTTGATTTTTTTCAGTCTTCCAAGTTTATTCAAACACAAAATAAATGCCCAGGACACAATGTAGAGATGCAGGAGTGACCCTCCAGATTCCTATATTAGTTGCTATATAGCAGGCAATTCACCAATCAGTCAACACAGTAAACCTCATCTTATTAAGTACAGTTCTTGAACATTACTATCACATTCTGTCATAAACAATGTGCCACAAGACTGCAGTTATTGATCAAGGACAGAAAAATAACATAGTGTTATGGTATATTGTGGTATATTGTGCATAAAACATTTTGTGTACAGCCATCCATGAACAAGGTGAAAGACGATAAAACAATTTCCCAACCCAACAACAACTGATAAAACACATTCTCTGTATGGAGACCATGGAGATCATGAGGACTCTCTTGAAATAAGTGTGCAGCATATTTGTCATGTCTGTACTGAAGTACATATATTTCTTTACAATAACACACAAGCATTCATACCCCACTGTCTAAGGAAGAGCATTAATACTTCTTCTGTCCTGCACCTTTAATAAGAACTTTAAACATATCACAAAACTGTAGTAAAGGTTACAGCATGTTTTTCTCATTCGTGTAAAAATTCTGTTTTTCTTAAAACAATGGTGTCACTGAAAAACTAGGAAGCAGGAAACAAGTGAGAATCAATCAAGCAAAAGCAGCAGAAAGAAATAACTATCTATTAAATATTATTACATATTACATTAAATAACTGAGTCACAAATGTGGATTTTATTATTGTTGCTGTTGTTTTTTTTTTCAAATAATTAGTCATAAGTGGAGAATAGGGATTTAGACAATGCTTTGATATATCTAACCATTTTGAACATTTAAACATGGAATTTAGTTGCCACATATTCCCTCCTCCTTTCTCTAGAGGAGAGAAGGATGATCCTGCTCTACTAGCTAGCTTCTATTTTCATTCTTTGGCTTTTCTGTGCTTTGATGTAAACATGTATGTAAATTTCAGGAACATCTGTTAGGAATTGAAATATGACTCATGAAGAATATTGTATACTATTAATTGAAAAAAAGAGTTGCTGGACTCTAATGATAGGTCAGAAGTAAACTGAAAGTTTCTATTTAATTTTCAAATACAGAAGGCTTACAGGATTTAATATATATTTTATTTGATTAGAATGAGAATAATGCTGATGTAGCCATAAATTAGTAACCTGGTACTTCAAATTAGTAAACTGGTACTTCACTCTTTTTCTTATGCTCTTGCACAATTCTGGTAGCAATTCCAGTCTTTTGTTTACAAGTCATGAACAGTACACTTTTTAGGTGCAGTTCTGGTTCCCTCCAACCATAATCTTCCTCCCTCCCTTCCTCCTTCCTTCCTTCCTTCCTTCCTCCCTCCCTCCGTCCCCCCTTCCTTCCTTGTCCCCTTCCCTCCTTGCCCCCTTCCTCCCTTCCTTGCCTCCTTCCTTCTTCCTTCCCTCCTTCCTCCCTCCATCCCTCTCTTATTTTTTTAATACTAAATATACTAAAATGCAAAGTACACTAAAATAAATCTAATTAGCAAAAAACTCCACATCTCTCAGTTTTTTATGTATTGCAAGTCTTGCCTGTTTTTTCCCCTGTTCTATGGTATCACCTTAGTGCTACTATACACTACCATATACCTAGCAGTTTCAGAGAGATTCCATTATGAAGAAAATTCACAATACAGTTAAGCGACATTATTTTTGTTCTCTTGCCTGTGTTCTCCTGTCATCTCTCTTCCTTGCTTATGTTTCTGAGTGGATATTCTCTCAAATTCTTTATAGTGTTGCTGAAAGATAGCGATACTTTCCATTGGTGTTGTTTCATGAATAGTTCTCATAACCAGACACTCTTTCACATGAGTTATCTATTTGCATAAGAAAATGGTACCTGACATATAAACAGTGGTGATAAATACTGTGTGAAGTTCTGGTTAGTTTAAGAGATTGAACCTTTTTTTCTGTTTCTTTGTCATCTAATCAAGATATGTTTGCTGTCTAACAGAGATTTTAACATAGACCTCCTGCTCTGGAGATCTTCAATCCCTGCCTGGACATCACACTGTGCCGTGTGCTCTAGGTGACCCTGCTAGAGCAGGAGGTTTGGACTAGGTGATCTCTAGAGGTCCCTTCCAACCTTAGCAATTCTGTGATTCTCCAATCCTGAGATTACGTTTGTATGTTGTATGTTTGTATGCTTGCTTCTTTACATGCTGAAAAAAGGGACTGTAGTGGGAGACAAATCTTCAAAAACAGACCTATTTGAAAGACTAAATAAATGCACAGCTGTCAGTAATGGTTAGCCAGGAAGGTGTCCCTTATTCTTTTCCTTAAGTGGCTTCACTTGGAGAGTTCAAAGTCCTACCCTAAGTGGGAGCAAGGCATGGGCACCCAGCTTTCGGTTGGCCTAGTAATAGGTGTAATAGAGCCTGCGTTTTTTTCCAATATAAGAAGGCACACTGAGATTCTAGTTAATTATTAAAGCAGCTAGGAAGCAAATATCTTAAGCAGGGATTATGGCTTCTTTTGGGGTCACATTTTCAAGACTTTCATAATGGCACACAAATAACAGGGTTGTATCATCCTAGACTTTTGCACTGTAATTATAGTATTTCCCAATATAGCTTGGGAAAATGATTTACTTTGAGTTTAGTCTTGCTTAGCCATTCTCTCCTAGATGTATTTCTTCCTGTGTTTACATATTACTTGGATGTTTTGATTTTTTTAAAAAATTGGTTTTTGGTTGGGGGATATGTTTTGCTTTTTTTCTTGTTTTGTTTGTGTTTGTTTCCACTGAAAGCATTAGTGTTAAATCAAACAGATGCAAAATTGCTATAAAATATTTAGATATTCCTATAGTATTGTTTTGCTCTTTTATTACTGGTAAATATGACCACAGAATATGCTGAGTCATAAAAAATTCACAATTTATAATAATTTCATTGTTGAACAATTTCATTACTAGATATAGGTACAGTGCTGCAAAGTTTCATGACTTTTATGTAAATCAAATATGTGCCCTAAAATACTGAATGTACTTCATACAAAGGGTTAAATCAGACTTTGTTTTTACAGGCTGTCTTCCTTCGTCTTCCTAGTTACATACATGCTTCTATAAGAAAATTTACCCAAGGCAGTACATTTGTTTAATATATTTTTTTTAATTCTTGTATATTCACTGCAGCGAGATAACTGTGAGTCTATATTCTGGATTATTCTCAGTTATTATTACAACTGCAGAGGAACAGGCAGGAAGTTGTAGATTAAACAATCTAATGCTCTCAATACAAGAAGAGTGTAATGAGATGACCTCCAAAATGGGGCTGTGAACTGAGATTGACTGCCCTCAGTGAGTTTCCCACCACCAGCCTTTGCTTAGCGGAGCTAAAGCTAGATGAGACAGAATTTCTCACCTGTTATTTACCAGGTAAAAGAAAATGCTGCTGCCGCCCTCCAAGACCATGGGTACCTCTGTAGCAGAGCAATGAGCAAAAGGTAGCAGCAGCTGGAAAGAGGGAGACAGGAAGTGGGGTGGAGAGAGAGAGAGATGAGCAGACACTGGAGCTTTGAAACTCCTTATGGGGTTTAAAAGGTGCAGTGGGTGACAAGAGTGGGTGCATATGGCAGCTGCTATGATTTACTTTACCAAAAATGGACAAACAAACAAACAAACATAAAATAACCCAAAGGAACAAAAGTGGGGTCTCTTATTGGGAAGAAAGACAACTTTCTGAAAGCTCCTGCAGTGCCAGGTGGGTGAGGCAACCAGCTGTTCATCTTTGCCCTGGCAATGTAATATTGTCACTTAGCCAGTTTCCCTCCACATCTTGCAAAAACTGCTGCATGTGTCACATAAATGGGTCATAAGCACCTGGGGAAGACTGCTTTCACTTTAGCAGCCTTTAAGGATGACAAGCTGCTTGTCTGTTATGTAGTAAGTATTACCATTCTGTTATGCTTTTGATATTTATTTCTTTAGAATCATAGAATTACAGAATGCTTAAGGTTGGAAGGGACCTCAGGGGTCATCTAGTCCAACTCCCCTGCAAATGCAGGGTCACCTAGAGCATGTGGCACAGGGCTGCAATCAAGCAGGTTTTAAAGATCTCCAAAGAAGGAGACTCCACAACCTCTCTGGGCAGCGTGTTCCAGTGCTCTGTCACCCTCACAGTGAAGAAACGCTTCCTTAAGTTTCTGTGGAACTTCCAATGCTTCAGTTTGAAACCATTTCCTCTAGGCCTATCACTGTCCACCACTGAAAAAGGACCAACCCCATCCTCCTCCCTCCCTCCCTTGAGGTATTTATACACACTGATCAGGTCCTCCCCCAGCCTTCTCTTCTCCAGGCTAAACAGGCCCAGCTCTCTCAGCCTTTCCTCATAGGGCAGATGTTCCAGGCCCCTGATCATCCTGGTAGCCC
>JAUBOD010000151.1:4368738-4386162 GCA_032353885.1 Nothura maculosa
CCTTGACCTGCTGGAGACGCTCTTCTTAATGCACCCCAGGATCCCATTGGCCTTCTTGGCCACCAGGGCACACTACTACCTCATTGTCAACTTGTCGTCCACTATGACACCCAGGTCCCCCTCTGCGCGGCTGATCTCCAGCAAGTGTCCAGGGTTCTTCCTCCCCAAGTGGACCCTGCACTTGCCCCTGTTGAACTCATTAAGTTTCTCACTGCCCAGTTGTCTACTTTGTCCAGGTCCCTATGGATGGCAGCACAGCCCTCAGGGCTGTCAACTACTCCTCCCAGTTTGGTATTGTCAGCAAACTTGCTGAGCGAGCACTCCATCCCTTCATCCTGGTCATTAATGAATAAGTTTAAAAGGACAGGACCGAGGACTGACCCCTGGGGGACACCGCTAAGTACAGGTCTCCAGCTGAATTCTGCACTATTGACAACCACTCTCTGCACCCTGCCATCAAGCCATTGCATTATTTTAATTGCTTCTACTAAAATAAAACAGATGTCTTACAGAATTTAAATGCTATCTATTTAGTCACTGATGTGATGAGAAATAGCCTTCACAAATGTCTGTAGGTCAGAGGTGAACAATCTACTATGCCATATAATACATATGATATTACATATGCTCTAGAGTATGTTATATACCATATACTATTTTTAGGTTATTTTTTTTTTCTCTGTGTTACCAGAAAACAACCTCATGAAGCAATTCTGGGAACAATATGATAGTAAATATATATATATTTAAGCTAGTGATATTTGTCTGACTAATTCTTATTGTACATCTCTTTTACTTAAATGCACCTATATTTTTCAGATAATATTTTAATGAATTGCTTCATGCCAGTATGAGTACTGCACCATAACACTATTTTCCTTTATTTTGTGAAATAAGAATAGACAACCCATTTAAATTAGCTCTTGAAATCTGACCAAATGTTCCAGATGTGCTAGCATGAAACTGCTCTGTGATCCATGTCAGAAATGCAACTGTCAACACTAAAACACACCTGCCACGAGCTTGCTGTCAGCAAATTATTTTTTCAGTTTTATTAGGAGGTGAAGTAAATTGCCAGAACAAAGCTTTGGTCTCATATTGAAAATTATATCCCGTCCTAATTCACAACTGGCAATTCAACAAGTCTGAAGAAGTTTCAAAGGAAGTAACTTCTAATTTGGGGAGTCGCTTGCTGAAAACTTCTGCTTCAGAATAATAAGGTTGATATCTGCAGTGTTGTTCATTGCTTCAAGAAAAAAAATCAGGCATTTATGTGAAAGGGTTTGGGGAGTGTACATGTGCGCTTACGAAAATAATATATACTTGTAGAATCATACAATCCTTAAGGTTAAAAGAGCTGAACTCCTCTGCACATGCAGGATCACTTCGAACATGTGGCACAGGATTGCATCTAAGTGAGTTTTGAAGATGTCCAGAGGAGATTCCAGAACCTCACTTGGCAACCTGTTCCATTGCTCTGTCACCTTCACTGCCAGGATTTTTTTGCCCCGCTCTCTCAGCCTTTCCTCACAAGGCAGATGTTCTAGGGCCCTGATCAACTTTGTAGCCTTGTGCTGGACTCTCTCCAGCATCTCCATATCTCTTGCACTGGGAAGACCAGAACTGGATACAATACTACAGGTGTCCTTATACATAAATTGATATTATATATATATCATTATTATTATAAGAATTGTAATATATATCCTTATTATATTCTTAATATAAGGATAATGATAATATAATTTAATATATCCTTAATATAATATAAAGAAATATAATATGTGTCTTTATTAATATAATATATATCCTTATAAGCTTATAAGCAAAGATGACAGCTCCTCTTTACCACATATAGTTTGGCTAGGCAAATAAAAATGTGAGTCTTCTTCATCTTGATCACTGAAGATGCTTAAATTAGGATAAATATATGCAAAAGATATGTTTATATAAAGGTAGATTGGCAGGAAACATATGAATTCCAAAATGAACTCAAGAACTAGGGCACTGACTTCTTAGATATTCTCTCATAGTCTATCTCTTGTATAAATGACTGCTTCTGTATTGAGCTTTCATCCGATCTCCTCTACGGAGAATTCAGTCTCTGAACAGTGTTACACAATTTTATGTTACCTGAGATTCTTAGAAGAAGCCGAGATATAGCACATTTTATACAGGATCACAAGTTGTAAGACTCAAACTGTGTTCTCCCAAATGACCTTTATCTGCTATACCACCTTGCTGGAGGCTTTATGATTTTGAACTCCGTTTGTCAGTTACACAAAATAGCACAATCAACCACCTGATGCTTTTATCTCCTCAAATAAATGGCCATTTGACAATATTTTTTCCCCCCGGAACTGTTTTTTGTTTGTTTGTTTGTTTGTTTGTTTGTTTGTTTTATGAAGTAATATTTAAAGCTGTGTAATAAATGCATATTGAGATCCTATTTTCTAAAACACTCCTTGTGATTGAATGTTGGAATAAAAACTCAAAACTGCTTAGTTCTTTTTTTTATACCTCCTTTGTTAGGTGTTCATCAGTTTCCCTTATCACACTTTTATATTCCTGCTTTCTGCTGGCTTACCACAGAGTTATTGAATTATGTGAGTGAAGCACCTTGTGTTCGTATGTAAACAGAAATATGCATTGAGAAGGAACTGGCTGGAAAAACATTTCATGGAGTACTTATACATCTGATTTGCACACAGCTAATCAGATTTCCTTTGAGGAATCACTCTTTGATTTACATGATTCTGACTATATAGGAACTCTTCAATACTCTTCAATAGTATTACTGATTGGAGGAAAATGTTAGAGTTTTACAGATGCAAACACTGGCATTTTCTTCAGTTATAACTAATCCTGGAAAAGAAGGAGGAAAAGAGTACATATGGTCAGAATCATGAGATTTGGCCTCCAGAAAACTCTGAAGGAATTTCCATGTACATCTCTAAAATCCTGTTGATATTTTTTTTTTTCTAGCTGAAAACTAAGCAACTTGGTCCTTGAAAAATGTTACTTGAACTTATGAATAACTCAGACTGAGAAAAAAGATTATATTTTGGGGCTTCCAGTAAAGACACTTAAGGCCACTCTTAAAAGATGATTTAATACTGTAAAGTGCTAAGATCATAATCAGAGCCTCTCTTACAAAACTGTTTTTTCAGATGGTCAGAATGATTCTTTTCAGCAGTTTGCCTCTTCTTCAGTAGAGAAGCCAAACTGGGTCTTGAAATTTGGCTTCAAAAGCAGAGGGCACAAATGGAGGTTTTTTTTTCTAACTAATACCTAACAAAATGATATTACTCAGAAAAATAATATTCTTGAGCCTGAACACATTCGATATTGAGATTAGAATAAAGTCAAATGGGAAGGACACAAGGTCTGAGACTTTCATGATCACATGTCTTCATGTTGCACAATTCATTGTGTTTCAGCGAGATTAAGGGGATCGAAAAAGATCAGTCTAAGGGAAATTTTTGATAGAACTGCTAATATAACTGCTATAGGAACTCTTCCATCAGTTGTGTTCCACATCAACATGAAACATAGATTAAAAAAAAAAATGTCTGTTTTGAATACATGTGAGCAATGTTGGGATGAGCTAATCTTCAACCGCATTTCTGCTTCTCGTGCATCTGAATAGATTCACAGTATGTCCAAACACTCAAGGACTTCTTTTTCAAATTGCAAAAGTTTTCTCCTCTCAGAACACAGTATATGGGGAATCAGGTCTAATTTCACACTCCATATTGTTTGAATTTGCCTTATAAAGTAAATAGGCAGGTATATGAGGTGATTTTTTTAAAAAAAGTATATATTTTTAAATAGATATCTTGGTTCTTCCTAAATTATATCTGCTTTCATAAGATACATATACAGTGTATCAATAAAATGGCCACTTTCAAGCACTGCTAAACACATATATATGTATTAATTTTCTAAGTGTATATTAAATTTTGTTTTAGGAAGAAAGAGGAACAAATTGTGGATGATAAAACAAGAACAGTATAAACAGGGTTGTTGAAGTTTTTTTACAAATGTCCTATTTGTTCTCTGATATAATCTTAACCAAAAATATTTTATGATGTCAGGTAAATAGAATAGTGAAGATAAATTTTTTCAGAGAACATTTGTATTTAACAAATTTGGAGCACAAAATATGATGTTTCTACAGCCATACTTGACCCAAGACTATAGATGTAGATGAAAATAGATGCAAGAAAATATTGTCAAAGAAGTGTCAGTCTTTACTGCATACAAGCTGCATCAGAAAAGCTGGGACACAGTAATCTGTTGAACAAGTTTTACAGTATCTTGCTGCACACAATGCATTTATATACCCAGAAGGTATTTAAGGGAAGGAAATTACAATATTAAATTATCAAAAATTATTAGATCCAGATTTCTAAATAATTCATGCATTACTAACTACAGCAATTTTGTTCCTGTGCCTTAAAATTAAATAAATGTTAGAAAATGTTTTAAGAGAGAAAAATGCACAGTACCAATGTATCTATTATTAAATATGCTTTTATAATATTCAGTTTTTCTCTGCCTTGAGTTATTTTATGCTAGATAACTAGATAATCTATTTGCTTTTTATTTGCCTGTAAATTATGAACATTGTACCAATTGTTTTGCTTTTCAGCAAATACTGATATTACAGAGGAGTATATAATTATATATTTTAAAATATTTGCATCTCTATCTGTATTACTGCAATCTGAATTAATAATTGTCTTCCTCTCCTAGAGCATGTTAATTCCAAATTCATATTTTCTTCCTTAGTTTTTTTGGGATATAGGCCATATGTTCCATTTTTCAATGGTTCAAGATATGTTTGATCAAGCAGTGGCAGGCTGACTCACGTCAGTATATAGAAGATAGTATTTTGTTATGTGGCCAATCTGCTGAAACAGCTTTTTGAAGAAAAATATCTTCAACAGAACCGAGGGAAGTAGAAGTTACTGTGGGGGAAAAAAAAAAAGAAAGAAAGAAAAGGAAAGAAAAAAGATCATTCGTTGTACTTAATAGTTGTCCAAGAGACAAATTGCCAGAAAATCTGCTTCCTGCCTAAAGGGAAATGTTACTTCCAAAATTTTTAACAGCTTTATGTGATTTAATTACCATAAATACTATCTAAAATAGCAATATCAGCTTTTTTATTCCCTGAAGCAGAGTATCTTACTCTTTTGCAAATAACAACCTAAAAACTTAATGCTGCAGGTTAGTGTGTTCAGATATCAATGAAAGAGAAAATACTTAAAACCAGAAACTGATTACCTGCCAGTATGGCTTTAGAAAACATACTGAGAGACTATTATTCTTGCTGCTGAAAGGACTAAATGCACTGGGATTCATCCTAACCCTTTCCAATTCTCTTAATAATGGTAGGTATGAGCATTATCACAGAAAAATTGAAAATTTCCCCCCTAAAATGTATGTTCATCACTGCACAGTGAGAAATCTCATTTTGATAGCAAACCTTCCTTATTCTCTGGCAAATAGCTCCTCACAAGAGCAAGTGCACCCTGCCTGACAAACACACATCTGACATTTAGCATTCTGAAAAATAGTCCTGTCTCTTTCTTACCCTTTCAGCTCTTTCCTGCTCTGACTGTTGTCCAAAAAGGCAATGGTACCCAACAGATTATCTGTCTGTCTGTCTGTCTGTCTATCTATCTATCTATCTATCTATCTATAGTTTGCAAGAAAGTTTTAATTGACAATCAGACTGTCAGGTTTGCACAGGATATCAGCAGATTAGCAACTGAATGAGAAATTTCTTTTGGTTGTGGCTCTAATATGTGGCTGCTCCTATGTAATTGATACCGAGGACAGGAGGCCCCCGGCATGGAGCAATTTCTGTCAGATAGATGGATAAACAGCACCAGGAGCACAGGAGACACATTGGGGTAGCTCCAACACCCTGATATTTAGTGAGGAAATCAACCAAAAGTGTTCATCTCTGTTCTGTTCAAGACATCTAAAGGATTTGCAGACGACAGGAGCATTTCTCATTAATAAATGATTCTTCATGTGTTTGCTCATCATTCCTTCTGGCAGGAATATGCTCTGCAGGATGAGTCATTGTTGGGGGTTTTGCATGTGCAGGAGGTACAAGGTCTGTGTGATGCTCATATCGTATACTCCTGTTTTATATACAAAGGGGATACATGTATTATGGCTTCCTTGAACTAGAATTAGTATAATTGTTTTAATATGTGAAGTCACATTTTTTATTACTCCTGTATGTCCCAATTTTACAGAAATGGATTGGATTATTTTTATGTCTCTGATGTCTCTCAGCATGAGAGTTGCCTTGGATCTGCCATGCCAATCTAAATATTACCCTCTTGCTTTTACTTCTGTATAATCTTCCCAGCTCCCTGCACTTTGTCACTGGCTAAGAGAGGGAAGACATCCTGTCATTTTCTGCGTTTCGTCTCAGTCAAAACTAAGGCATGTGGGAAGTCAATAATTTTACAGCTGAACAGCAATCTAATGTCAAGCGTGGGTTTTGTCTCCCCAGTCATTCGCCTGTCTTGCTGGACTTTTTCTATAAAATGAATTTTTCTTTCCTGTCTCATAGGCTTCAGATATGTTCAGATTTGATATAGAAAAAGTATACATTGTATCTTTCTTTTACCCTCCATTTTCTATTTCACATCAAAACGTTTTTAAAATCAAGTAAAAATATCAACCAAAATAAGATCTAAGTGATCAAATTTCAATTTTAAATTATCCAATTTGATTTGTAAAATTTGCTTCTTCAATGTAACTTTACTTGACAAATGAGATAGCACAGCAAATCCAGAATAAAAATGCATGAAATATCAAAGAATTTATCATGGATAGCATGTATGATTACTAATAAGTACACAGCCGTGATGCTTATAATTATGCCAATCACTTTTCTGCTATGTATGTCCATTGATACACCTTTTCAGTTTAATTCTCATTGCAAGAAGAAAGTGAATGAAGAAATGTTGATACTGGTGGAGAAAGAGCTCACCTTAAGTGTTTACCTTGGAATAATTTGGCTGCTGAGTGAAATGGAAAAATTAACAAAATTTTTAAAATCACAATGGAAAAATTAACAAAATTTTTAAAATCACAAATCTCATGAATTTACAAAGTATTTCAGATTATATAGATTTTTGTTTTTGTGTGAACCTGAAACATACTTATTTTAATATTTTTTTGTATAAACATGTCTTCCATAGATAAAAACCATCTTATAAAAACAATCTTATGAGTCAATCTTATATTTTTAGATATGTAATTTGCTTCATTTTTATTTAAAAAAAACTTTGATTTCTTATTTCATCTTTTCTTTTTAGCCATATTATGAATATAATTAAGTAACTGTGATGAATATATGAAGAAATTTTATGTTTTTTATGCATTCATGTGTCAATCTTTAGCTGCTAGAGATCATAGATAAAATCATTTTAAATTAAAACTTCTGTGTGTTAAACAAGTGAAATTGAAGCTTAGGAAGCCTATAGTTTCAACTAGTTGAAAAATAACTGAGAATTTGAAAGTATTTGGTGCCGCTGCAAGGGTATGATTTAGTTTAGGCTACTCACCTTTTACTACATAAATTTTGTTCATCTCATTTGGACACTCTCAAAGCAGATCCAAAAAGCACACAAGAGCTTGTATTGTCAATGAGTGTGCTAAAACAGATAATGTCATTAATACTGCAAAGGATTTGCAAGTATATATGAGCCAATGGAAATTGAATTGTGTTAAAAATAGCATTGAAATAAATCTTGTTTTAAAAATGTATCTTTTCCATCTGAAGGTCATTGCACATGCTGCTTGTTGCTCAGAACACTTTAAATAGTTATTTGATCATTTGGGAAGAAGGTAGTGCTGCAATGCTATAATCTGTCTAAAAACAGAATGAAGCACTGTGGGGAGAGAGTAACAGGAAATATATATCTGCAGCAGAAAAGAAACAATTTGAATCCTTGTTTGTTTACATTCTTGCTAACTCAAAAGGAGGCTATAAAGGAATTCAGAGACTATAATTAAAATGCATTTGTTTGGAGCTGGTGAAAGGGGGAAGAGACAAACAAGAATAATAGCTTGTTTCTATTAGTTGTGGAGGGTTTTTTTTTCTTTGTAATTTCCTTTACATTGCAAATATCTTTTCTTTACGCTTAACATCTCTATATCAATTTCTCAGAGATTCCAAAGAAGGTGTTACATTTAAAATAGTTCTGAGCCTCTGAATGAATAATATATAAAATATTAAATGTATCTGTCTTACAGAACTTGCAGAATTACTACTTACAAATATAGAAGCTATTTCTTTTTATTTTTTTTTTATTCTCCATGAAGTTTTCAGTGCCTAAATGGACAGTATATAGTTTTGAAAAATAAAAAAAAAGGCTGAAGTGGACACCAGTGGATTTGCCTTGTTCGGAATGTTGTATTCCAGCATACGTAAAACCTCCTAGAAGAAGAAACTCAGAGTCACTGATATCAGCAGGTAGAGGCTCATAGCTTCTTTGGACAACCTGTTCCAGGGCTCAGTTACCTTCACAAGAAATAAGTTTTTTTTTCCTTATGTTCCTCAGATAGAACTACCTGTATTTGAGTTTGTGCTCATTGCCTCTCGCTGGGCATCCCTGAGAATAGTCTGATCCCTTCCCTTGACGTCTTCCCTTTAGATATTTATTCACTTGGATGAGAGCCTTCTCTGTCTTTTCTCAAGGTTGGGCCCCAATGCTATCAGTCTATCCTCATAGGTGAGATGTACTGTACTGGGGAGTCAAGCACAGGATGCAGCACTCCAGCTTTATTGACCGTCTAATGTGTTTTTTGATATTTTACTATCTGATTATTGTTAAACAGATGATCAGAGAACCGATGTAAAGTACTGCATCACTTAAGGGAAAATAGAATTTTTTAACAGTAACTGTGAAATAAAGGTTCATTTAGATCTAGAGAATGCACAGTGAAATAAAATGAATTGGACTTCTGAATGAAATGGTCTATATTTATTTTAAATATTTAACCTTTAAATATCTCATAAATAAAATTATATTTTGACCAAAATAGGAAGTATTCATATTTTTTCAAGGTACTGAAATAAGAATTTTTTTTTTTCATTGAAAGGCAAAACATTGGAGGTAACTTCTTTTCCTTTTTTTTTTTTAAAAAAAATTCCACTTCCAATGTTTGCCTTTCGGTGCTGACAATATTTTTTCCTGAATTTAGAGATAAATATTCTTTACAGTAAAGTTTATTTACTGGTAAATGTGAGAGATTTGAATTTTTACCGTTAAATATAAAATATTTGAATTTTTCCTGCTGATAAAAGGTTAAGTCCTCAAGAAAATCTTCCTTCTCTGAGATACTAATGGTATTAAAGTTCATCTAAGCATGCATTGCTTTGACCAAACATTTTTAGTGTAATAGCTTTCAGCATAGACAGGTTCTATAAATTTGGCTATGGCTCCATATAAATGGAGTCATACAGTTTTCAAGATCCAAGTTGGTGCTGAATATGATACCTGAATTGCCCATGAGAAGATGTCAACTGTCCGCTGTTGATTTATCTGGAAGAGTTGTATATGCCCCTGTATCCATAGTACAATAAAACTATATGTAAGTCCATACATAGGGTCTGTGTTTTTGTGTTACAAACTAGAGAATTGGCTCCACTCCTTTCTCACTTTTCTGAATTTTTTTACTTAATGTCTGTCTAGTTAGGGTTACAAATCCTCACTTCACTTAGGTTGTAAAAATGTCATATGCAATAACTAGAGAAATAACTGCACTTTAGAAGCTAAGTCAAAGATCAGGTTCTCAATAACAAAGCTGAACAAACAGTTTGTAATTAGTCTGATTAGGCTAGCAGCATGACACAATGGAATATAAATTTAACTGACAAGTAAGTTCATCAAAGTTTATATTGTTAAAACTGAACTCATCCTTGAATTTGAAAGAAATACTTAATTATGAAAGAAATTGACCATACTTGGCTGATTTTAACAACACTGAGGAAAGTTACATCCTTGACACATAGACTGCCTTTGATATCCTTCAGCTGGATACTTGAACACATTTGGAAAACATATCATCTGCATGTTTTAACATGAATTAAAAGGTGTTTAATTTCTGCATTCTGTTTTTTTAGAAATATTGTATTTTGCTGACTAGAATGATTCCCATCTTCTGAAAAAAAATACACAGAGTAAAAAAAAAAGTTTAATCCAAATTCCTATTAAGCAAGCAAATGCTTATATGCTTTATAATGTGAAATACTTGTAATCACAAAAATAGTCAACATATTGACAAATTCGGAGCACATAATGAAAGTCATTTCATTATGCCATTTCACCTTATGTTCCAGTAACAACTCTTTTCCAATAAACCAGAGGAAAAACTTCGATGATATCACAGAAACACAGAAAAGTCTAGCCTGGAAGGTGCATCTGGAATTCATTAGGTTTGTCAAAAGCAGTTTAATCTTAGGTTATCCTGTGCCCTGTCAAACTACTAGTTGAGTATTTCGAGCAAGAAAGATTCCACCACTTCTCTACAACTTCTTCCAATATTTGATTGTTCTCTCAAGGAAGACTCTTTTTTTCTTATATCTGTGGCCCCTTCACTATACGTTATTCTGCAAGTAGTGCCTACATCTTCTTTGTAACTCCATCTAGATACTGAAATACTGTAACTAGATTTCCCCCACACATCTCATCTTCTCTAGGATGAGCAAACCATATGTCTCCTCAGTCCTTTAAAATTCTTTAAACTCCTCTTCTCCAGGATGAACAAATCCTAATTTCTCCAACCCCCTAAGCACGCTAATGACCCTCCACTGAATGGTCTCAGATATTTCAGTGCTTCTCTTGAACTATAGGACCACAGATACAAATAATATTCCATCTGCAACCTAACAAGTTTTTGATGAATTGGAATACAAGTCATATGAGGAGAGGCTGACTGAGCTAGGACTATTTATCTGAAAGAAAAGATATTAAAGGGGGATCTTATTCACATGAATTAATACTGGGGTTGGGAGGAAGGGGAAGCAGGCTTGAGGAAAGTAAAGAAGATGAAGCTAGTTTTTTTCAGTGGTGACCAATGATAGGATGAAGGACAATTGACACAAACTGAAACAGATGAAATTCCAGTTAAATATGAAAAAAGCTTTTATTTTTTGTGGATGATAAAACACTAGAATAGGTTGCCTGGAGAAGCTGTGGAGTCCACTTGGGCAAGACAGGACATTGTAGTTGGCTCTACTTGAGTAAGTATGTTGGACCAGATGAACTTGAGAGGCTTTTTTCAAATTTCAACCGTTCTGTGATTCTGTGAAGTATTGAGTAGAGTGTCATAGTTGCACGCATGCCTTGAAGTAGTGAAAACAGCTTGTGTCTGGACTATGATCTTGCTCACACAGACCAGGAAATAAATTTATTTCACAGAATCAATCCTTGCTGCACAAATGAGCTTATTGCCAACCAGGACAGGACAGCACATTCCAGCAGAGTTGCTCTTTGGCCAGCCAGACCTCTGTACTGCTGCTTACATTCAATAGACAGATTTATTTAACTTTTCATATGACATGAGCTATATCAATAGATTTAAAAATGAGAAATCTAACTAGAATATCTGAAAATCATTGTTTGACCTACAAGAAAAAAAAATGAAAAAAGGTAAAATATTTCTTAAGGATCTTATATTCTGGTATTGTATTTGTTCTACACTATAGAGTTCTATGCAATGTTCTACAAATTTTTCAAAACATCAGCTTTGATTCTAAAATTCACTATTCTTTGAAACATATTGTCCTCAAAATCTGCTCATTTGTATTTTTAGTCAAGTAATGCTAAAGTTTTTTTGCTTTTGTTCAAAGCATTCCAAAATATCCAGTGGTAATTAGAATAGCCAAAATTCTGACCACTAAAATTTTGCTTCAACTATTTTTATATTTAGCTAATTATCTATTGGATAGACTGTTATTTTATCTTAAATTGGTAAATCTGTAATACAATATGCATATATGTAGATATAGTGTGTAAGCACTTATTCATTATTAATTACATTTGATTTCCTCTTTAGTTTAAAAGATTTTTTTTCTAATTTTACACAATTAATTTAGATTAAGAAGTATATATTGTTTTAAATTTT
This sequence comes from Nothura maculosa, assembly GCA_032353885.1. Classification (NCBI taxonomy): domain Eukaryota; kingdom Metazoa; phylum Chordata; class Aves; order Tinamiformes; family Tinamidae; genus Nothura; species Nothura maculosa. The sequence continues at coordinate 4,380,904 of JAUBOD010000151.1, forward strand.
CCTTGTAGTTATACTAGTAGCACATGAATAGTAGTATCCAGTAGCACATAAAGAATAATATCCAGTGCCATAGTGAATAATTTAATATTTTGCTAATCATTAGGTTAGTTTAGGAGGAAAAACAATCAGTTAGGGCTGGAATTTTTTAGGATTGAAAATGCAACAGGGCATTATTTATGATTTAGCTAGAAATTAGAAAGGCATTTTTTTGGTTCTATAGATAACCTGAAATATATTATCAATTTTGTCTAATATATTCAATCAGTATCACTGCTAGTGATAAAATAAATAAAATCTTTGATAAAATGTATGATAAAGTAAATGAAACAAAACGAAACAAAATGAAATGAAATGATAAAATAAAATATTGGTTCTATTGATGGTACATTATTAAAATTATAAGTAAAATATCAGTTCCTAGCAGCTAGAGATTTTTGATTGTTTGTTTTGATATTATCTGTCATAATATCTAAGATAGATAAACTGTGTGTGATGCTACTAAAAAGAATATCTTTCTTCCCCATCTCCCAAGTAAAAAGCCTATAATAGTATAAAAGAATGAATCATTCAATTAAGTTGAATGAAGAGGGTATTCATATTCACCCTGGCAAAAGAATAGTGAAAACAACAACATTAACAACATCAACAAGAACAAAAAAGAGCTATATTTGAAATAAAATAATAATTAAAAAAAGAACACACATACATATTGAGTATGTGAACTCTTGGGTATGAGAACTAACTGAAATAGTGGAAGAGGTACAAAATTTTGCTTTGTTAATAAAGTTATTTTTTCCCTAAGTTTCTGCCAAGTGATGAACAGCTTTAAGGATGATTGTTGGATGGTTTCCCGAATTGGGAATGGATTGTAAGGATGGTTTCCCAAATAAAACAGGCAGTTTTATGCCTGCAGTTTATGCAGTGTTATGTTTTTTAACAATTAAAATGATTTTTAATCTGTGTTTTTAAAGCATTCATCCTGAAGTACATTGTTTTCTTTCCTGAGAAGATACTACTGAGGTACAGATTTCTACATGCTGCTTCCCACCCTGTGCACCTACCTTTAAATGTACCCAAAGTTCACAGAGAATCTGGGGACACTGATGATAAAAATGTCTTTGCCTACTTCAACTTTTCTCTTCAGTCACTTTGAAAATCCAAAGTTTTCTTCTGTATACTAAGTTGGTATTGCTAATTTCAGGATGCTTTAGTGATTTTATAAGAATAAGTATATACTATTTAATATTCAGAGTTAGCCTGCCAGAGGGAACAATGGACGTGATTGAACATTTTCCACCAATAATGAAGGCTTATTTTCACTTAGCCTTTTTCTCTGTTTCATTCTTCTATAAACCAACACTGAATCCATGGTTTCAATTTTCTTCAGTGTACTTTTCTGTACGGAAAGTACTGTCTTTTCATTGTGAGAATCTGAGCTTGACAGTGGTTGCCCAGCAACTTCGTAAGCAGTATTTATACTAGTACCTAAGAAGACTGATCTTGCCTCTTTCCGTTTTCCTCAGGTAAATATTGTTTGGTGTTTGTTTCTTTTAATCATTATTTTTGCTGTTCTGCAGTATTTTATGTTTTAGCGTTAGTTTTATTAATTTTATGTCATCCCCACAACAGATGGTTTGCATTAGACTTTATCTTTTTTTTTTCTTTCCCAAAATATTTCCGTATTTGCCTACAAGGCATTCCAGAACTTTAGTAAAAGTAATCATTTTAGAAATGCTTCTGCATCCTGCATATTCTTCAACATAGATCTGTTTCAAAGTCTGTGTTGGGAGGGTGGGACTTAAAGACTGAACCATTATGAATGAAAAAAAAACCCAGCTATTCTTATGTCATAATTAAATTTATATATATATATTTTAAATTAACAGGTAGTGGTTACTATCATTGGAATTCCATACTCCTTTCTAACACAGGATATAACTTTACAGTAGCACAGATATGGTTTAACACAAATCTAATACTTGGCCTCATTCATTTTTTTTTTTTTTTTCTTTTTTTTTAACCTTTGTTGACAGAACTATTTTAAGCATGAGAATGGGATAATCTTTTTGGAGATATTACCTAGAAGGGTTGAGCTTTGGCAGGTCTTCCCAACTTCTGGGAAATATGGAGAGCTACTGGGTTGTATGGAGGGCACAGTGATGATTCCTAGATGATATATAAAAATGCACTTAACATGGATGAGGCTTATAGGTTTATGGAATTGGTTCATGACACAGGAGAAAATAGGATTCCTAAAAAAGCACTGTTTGGTAGGCCAAAATTTTTAATTTGAAGTGTAGTATCTCAAAACATATGGCAATTTTGAATAGCTACAGCTGACTGCCCCTCGATCTGCTTATTTATCCTGTGACTTTCCAGTTCCCTGTTGCAAATTCTGTGTTCTGCTGCTGGTGGTACAGCTGTTTTTCCCTGGAAAATGCTTTGAGACTTCAGGAAAAAAAGGCCTTTTTTATACCTTGTTTGGAGAATCTAACTCTTATGATTGGCTGAGTGAAAGCAGTTTCTTTGATAGTTCTTTTGGCGGAATGTTACTAAATCCAGTGAATAAAGGTTGTGAATCATTATTTTCCCTGATTTTCTCCTATGCCAAATATATATATATATATATATATATATACACACATATATATTTATATATAGCCCTCTAGGTATTTTTAAAGCTATCCAGCCAAATTTGCAAACAATATATGTGAAAAACTGTTCATAGTGAAGTCACAAGTACAGAATTTTGCCAATGTATGAAAAATTACCTTTTCTAATTAATACACAATTTAAGAAAATCACATCTATTCTCACTAAGTAAACTGAGTAAGAATCTATATTGGTCTCAAATGATGTAATGTTGTAAATAACTCTGACATTTACATTTTGTCTTTTGTTCTCTCTCTCACTTTTCCTCTCTGTGCTCTTGCTGTGTCCCAGAGAGAGGTAACATACGAGTCATTTATATATAGTTGTGATGACTCAGAGAAGTACAGAAGCCTTAGAACACACTTTCACCTCATTGAACTGAGAAAATTGTTCTTTGCATACTTTGTTTGTGTGAAGCTTTGTCTGTTTTTTTTTTATTTTTGAATGTTTTGTCTGAGTTTTCCTACTATGAAAGATTTTACTGAACCTTTTAGCTAACAGTTCAGCAATAGCTGATAAACAAATGTAACAGTAGATGTTTATCTATGCTTCTCTGAAAGAAGTTATATGGATGACTTTTACAAATACTGAAGCTTACATTTATTTTGTTACAGACAAATAATGATGTTTTATTAATTTATAAATGAAAATAGCATAAAAATTTACAGTATGGGATTTTTCAAATAAGGAAGAAAACGCTTTCTGTCTCACTTTCTCACTGTGACTCAGTATCACAACTTGTTTCTGACTTCCTAATCCAAAATGTCATATTGAGGAGCTAGAAAGATGTTACAAGCTGCTGGAAGCACTTAAGTTCCCAATACACACCATGTTCCAAATGGTAACATATAGGTTAAGTCTAACAAATATCCTACTGTTTTGACACCTTTGAATTAGACATATATTCAGATCAACTTGAGCTCCTGAATATGTGCACAATTCTTTACTTATTTATTCTTGATCCATCAACATTTTTTTTCAGATATAATAGTATGAGGAAGATTGTACCTACAATTCCCATGCATATCTCCTTCTGAAGTTATTAGAGATCCTGACCAAGAAGACATCCAGGGCAGAATTTCATCCTTAATTGTTTATGTCAAAAGTCACTGTCTCCTCAAGCATAAATCATTAGGAGAGTAAATCTGTGTTTTGTTTTGTTTTGTTTTGTTTTGTTTCTTGGAATCAGAGAATATTGCTACTTTGGAAATTTGAGGTGTGTAGAGAATACGCAAGTGATATTTTAGGTAATTTCTGAAGAGAAGAGCTGTTTGCTAAGATGAAAGTTTACTGTTGTCAAGAACCCTAGAATTATGGGAAAGGTATTGCGCTGGACAAGGCAAAGTCTATGAAGGAAATGTACTGTCATCCAAAAATTGGGACATATTTAATCCAGAATTGAACTTATCCATACTTTTCCTGTGCGCTTTCAAACAGCAACAGGGAGTAAGCATGAATTGGTCTAGGCTGAGAAGGAGAGAGTGACTGGTCCCTTTCCATACTGTGAGGAGAGCAGATGACTACTATCAAAGGATTCTTTTTCTTGTTGTATCTTCTCAATTATCTTCAACTGCTAGAGTAGAGTTGGGAACATAATAGATTCAAGAGAAAAAAAAGCAACAGCTAAGGAAAAGTTGATTGAGTAGAAGTAATAACAATTTCTTAATTTCAAAGTTAAAGGTACGTATTACAATTTGATTATACAGGTTAAAATAGGATGATACAGAGGAAGTCTAGCATTGACTGATGCAGGAAAGAGATGAAGATGAAAGTCCATAGAAAGAAAGAAGAAAGCAAGAGGAGAGACTGAGAGGAAAATAACAAGTGATTCAGTGAATAAAGATAGAATCAGGATAGATGATTCTATAGAATCATCTGATAGATGTCCACCGGGTATGGTGGTGGACAAGAAAGGAAGCTATTACTTGGCTTGTGTTTTTGTGGCATTTAATAGAGTGTGGTTGACTTTTGTTGAACACTGTTTGCATAGTTAGATTCCCACTCTGTAATGTTGTTTAAAATCCACTGTAATTTATTTCCACTCAGCATGTTTTCTGATTGCAATTATCTCTTTATTCTTATCTTTAACTGCAGATCTTAATGACAGTTGTGATTAGGAATCTGTTCCTTATTGATTCTGTTGATATGTGCGTAGCAAGTTATTTATGTACTTAATTTAAATTAATTTTATTTGCAGGGCTGAAGCAGCTGTTGTTAAGCTGTGATTTTGTTTTTCTTTCTCCCCTCCCACAGACTAGGCAATGAAGTGTCACTTGCATTAGGCTTTTTTTTTTCCAGAGTTGTTATTTTCTTCGACCATATATTTCTGATGAGAATTGCAAGAGAAAATTATTTCCATAGTTAACATGAATTTATCTTAGAATCATAGAATGCGTAAGGTTCGAAGGGACCTCAGAGGTCATCTAGTCCAACCACCCTGCAAATGGAGGGTCACCTAGAGCATGTGGCACAGGGCTGCATCCAAGCGGATTCTCCAAAGAAGGAGACTCCACAACCTCTCTGGGCAGCGTGTTCCAGTGCTCTGTCACCCTCACAGTGAAGAAATGCTTCCTTAAGTTCCTGTGGAACTTCCGATGCTTCAGTTTG
>JAUBOD010000151.1:4386262-4404958 GCA_032353885.1 Nothura maculosa
TGGACACAGTACTCCAGGTGTGGCCTCACCAGGGCTGAGTAGAGGGGGACGATCACCTCTCCTGACCTGCTGGAGACGCTCTTCTTAATGCATCCCAGGATCCCATTGGCCTTCTTGGCTCCAGGGCACACTGCTGTCTCATTGTCAACTTGTCGTGCACCATGACACCCAGGTCCCTGTCTGTAGGGCTACTCTCCAGAAGGTCAACCTCTAATCTGTACTGGTGTCCAGGGTTCTTCCTCCCCAAGTCCTGCATTTGTCCTTGTTGAACTTCATGAGATTTCTCACCACCCAGTTGTCCAGTCTGTCCAGGTCCCTATGGATGGCAGCACAGCCCTCAGGGCTGTCAGCTACTCCTCCCAGTTTGGTATAATCAGCAAACTTGCTGAGGAAGCACTCTGTCCCATCATCCAGGTTGTTAATGAATAAGTTGAACAGGACTGGACTGAGGAATGACCCCTGGGATACACCGCTAAGTACAGGCCTCCAGCTGGACTCCACACCACTGACTACCTGCACCCTGCCATCGAGCCAGTTCCTAATCCACCTCCCCGTTCACTCATCAATCCCATACCTTCGGAGTTTGCCCAGGAGGATGCTGTGAGGGACAGTGTCAAAAGCCTTGCTGAAGTCCAGATAGACGACGTCCGCTCTGCCCACATCTATCCAGCTAGTCACTCCTTCATAGAAGGTGATCAGGTCAGTCAAGCATGATTTCCCCTTGATGAATCCATGCTGGCTACTCCTGAGCTTATGTGATTTGTGGTTATATCTTACAAGACTGTATTTTAGGAGATTTGTGGTCTCCCTGTTAGATTTCCACTCTGTTGTGTTACTACTTTCTTACTCTGTTCACATGTGTACATGTTACATACGCTGATTCTCAGCAGCATATCACAACTTCCCAAGATATATGGATTCTATGTATATGAATATGTACATACCAAAAATATTTTTTCTTCTCTGTTCTCTTTTCTATCTTGCTTTCTGGAAAAAAAAAATCATAAAATATTTCTTCACTTGAGAATCAAAGGCACCTAAGCTCTATGCCCATATACTTTGGACATAGACTTGTAAGGAATATAGGACTTTGGAATATAGGACTAAGAAATATAGGACTAAGGAATATAGGACTTTGGACATGGACTTGTAAGGAATATAGGATTCTGGCACCATTAAAATCCTTACATTCCCCTCTCCTTTTTCTTTGGTGTCCTCACTTAAATTTGATCAGTCTAAGAAAGATGATAATCACATTATCTTTTTTTTTTTTTTTTTTTTTGAGGCAGGAAAAGGAGTATTTTTTTAATGGGGTGTTATTTATTAGATAGCATTATGGATTTATTTCTCTGCAATCTACAATGAAGTGCTCTGGTCTTATTACTGATATGAAGAAAATCCAGCATTATGTTTATATATCTGTAGTGTATCCTGGTAATGACAATATGTTTTAGGAAATGTTTTCCTTGGTCCTGCACTGGGAGATACAAGCATGAATGCAGGACCACCTATGGTGGATTTATGGTACTAAGACTCTGGCACTTATATTCTTATCGGTAGATGTCACGAACTTTGTTTTATATTGTTGGAGTTCCTAGTTGAGTATGTTTCACTGTATATCTTGAGAAAGCTTTAGCCATTCACTTTATTACCGTGTAATGGGAAATAAATCAGGTACACAGTGTCTTGTTCTTTTAGATGGTGATAGGGTCAGTCTGCTGTATAGGATCATGAATCTGAAGTCATAATGAGCCTTTCTGTAGGCAGCTCAGTTTCCATCAGAAAAGATCTTTTATTTCTATTTTATTATTTCAGATTTGAGAGGTTTTTTTTTAATGTTTTGTTTTGTTTGATGCTGTCATCATTAAAAATTGAAAGTCCATTTTTATTCTTACTCCTCTAGACCTTTGAAAGTGACTGATTTGAATATAGTTATGAATATTATGTTTAGAGTCATTATTGTCATATTTGTTCAAAGTCTGGTATACATAGAATAAACTTGCATCTCAATTATAAAAAATAATCACAAACCAGCCATTAGTTGAAATGACTACACAGAAGAAGAATCTTTCATATTAGAGAATAAGGAGGTTCCTTGGTTATTTAAGATCTTCTTATCTTCTTTCCTTCCATACTTCCCCAAATCTCCATGTACACTGATGCCAAGCTGCACAAATCTCTAATCACAAGAATTCAAGCCAAATAACATATATTCATGGTAGTGTGTGATTTAATTTTGTTTCTTATGGACATCCCAAGAAGTCTCCACAAAAAGATAGAAAGAGGTGCCTCTGGGACTTTCAGGTCACCATTGTAATCTGCCCTGGAGTTGAAGCTCCTGGAAAAGATGAAATCATGGAGATGGGAAAGGAAAAGCAATCAAAGATATCTTACTTTATTTCAGGAACTCAATTTCACAGTCCAGATCTCTTTTCTTCAAGTAAGAAGAAGAAAAATATCGCATGTTGCATTGGGTCCTATCTCTTCTCCTCTCTTTATCCAACGTGACAATCATGAACAGCTCTAATAAGCCACAAATATGCAACTATTATGTGAGGAACAAAGAAAGAGTCTGAAAGTTGATCTCAGGTAGTGAAGCCTTGGAAATGGTCTTCAAAGAATTTAGACAAAACTTCACACCACAACCAAACCACCTGAGCATTCTCAGGTCAAATGCTCTCATGCCCCCATTTATTCTAGAGTTGTGATTACTATAGAAGTGGCATCATCTGTGGCAATTATTTGTGCTTCAGCTGCCCAGACAATGGGATTCTCTATTGAGTCATCCTATGTAACTGTCAGAAGATGTACCATTCTATGGAAGATCTGCTACCAGTGTCACTACTATTGTTTTCCTAAAATAACCTTCTGAAAGCAGTAAGCATGAAAGAACAAGGCAGGCTTTGTCAGTGTTGGTACAATGCCTATTTTAAATGGCTGTCAAAATATACTTTTTTTTTTTTTTTTTTAGTAATAACACCTTTAGTTGTAACTTCTACTTTCTACATTTACTAGTCAAACTGGATATATTTTTAAGGACAAATTGGGATTTTTTCAAACTTAAGATATGGTAGAAAAGTGAGTGGTTGACAGGCTTATTTGTTTCAACCTGTTGGAGATGTTTTTTACCATTGCTTTCTAGCCCAAAGCTATGTAAATATAAATTAATATTCAAGAAAGCAGCATAGCAATTGTTATTAATGTACAGTGCCCTCCTGAATATTTATTGACACAGTACAACTTGTAGTTTGTATGAATCTATTTTCATTGCAGTTTATTACCAATCAACAATTATTATTTGGATCTGGTGTTTACAAACTATAATGCATCATTCTCTTATCTTTTATTTATGAGACAATGTCAAACAAATTATGAATTATGATAGAATTATGAGAGAATTATGATTATCATAGAATTATGCCATGAAGTGGCAGCGTTCAATGTTCTGCTCTGATTGCTATGTACAGCTAATCTGCATTAATCTCATGTCAGAGGAGAAGGTAGGCTCCTTAGTGGTGTCTCACATGGAGGCAACTGTGATTTTAAAAATAGTTGGATAAAAACCTGACCCATTAAAGTCAATGGGAGATGTGCCATTTACTTCTGCAAAGCCAAGTTTTCATCCCTTCTGTTCACTGTGTTCAGTTGACACCTGTGTTTAGCAAAAAGGAAGCAGAAGAGAGTGTATTCCTTCTGTTCATTCTTCTCTCAAGGGAAATAATTCTTAGTACATGAAAAATGTTTGAAATGGAACTGAGTAGATCCTACTGCTCCCGTTTTTATAGATGTCAGCTTCAAGCAAAATATTTTAAGAATGGAAAAATTATACTATCATATTATCTCTAGTGTCATTACACTGTTAGCATTCTACCATAAAATTAGCATTTTGCTTCTGCATTCTTTAAATTGCTACAATTACAGGTGCATATAACTCTCTGACTGTATTCTTATTAGACTGTCAGATCCCTATTGTGCTATTTTGAAGACGATATGAATTTACAGTAAAACTCCATCGTGCAGTTGAACTATGCTGAAAAGCCATACAAAAAATGTCTCAAAGAATGTATGTGTAATATTAAAAACAGACATCGAGGCATTTTTACTAGTAGATTAAATTACCATTAGTATTAATTAACTAATGCTCATTTAACTACATTAAAGTCTATTTTAGTATTATATTATGACTGAGAATTAAAATTTTACTAAATTTTAGAATTAATAGCTCTTTCAAAACGGAAAAAAAAAAGGTTTTTATATGCTAAATCAGTTTCTTAACCTCTGAAAAAGAAAGAAATTTCTGGAATAAGGCAAAATCAGTTGTAATCTACTTCTGCATGAGAAAGAAATATAATTTCTGTCTGTTTTACGTATAATATATGGTCATTTGGCTATGGATTTCTAGGCACTACAGTCAATACACTGAATAAATTTTGGTAATTTTTCTAGGTTAGTTTGAGTTTATTAAAACCAAAACAAATCTGCTTAAAACACTAAGAACCACAATATATGATATAAATTTGCTAAAAATGGTAAACTCAGTTTGTTTTCATTGAAGAAGTGGTTTCAGGCATAAAAGTCACAGTCAAGCTGAATGTATTACTTATTATATGAGACAGTCTAGCCAGAGATAGTGTTTTTCTGATCATTTAATCTTAGTACCATTAAAAGCAAATCTCTGACACTGGATGACTCAGGTGGATCTCCATACACTTTGGCTCTTTAAAAGGAAAACAATAGCATCACCTTCTATAAATGTGACAGTCTCTCTTCCTTTCAAGCCTAGAGTCTTACAGAATTGTCTTACAAACACCATTCTTAGATTAAAAAAAAATCATTTATATTATTTATGCAGTCATCACTATGTTGGTTGTGAACATCAAAAATTTTAAATAGGAAGCTTCTACCTCATAGTTAGATGGGGATTTTTTTCTTCATACATGCCTTAAGAGGAGTATTATAGCCTTCTATGTAGATCTGAAGTTATATATATATAATGGCAGAATTATTTTTGCATATATTCCAGCAGTAGGTTGAGACATAGTTCATAGTTCAGCTTTCCCCATAGTACTTTATGTCAAAAACTACATACATATCATAATGATTCCAGATACATGACAACACTGTGATGTATTTTAAGAAAATATTTGCTACTTCAGGCTCAGAAATCTAAAAGACTTCTTTTAAGGGTATGAGGGAAAGAAATGTTCAGATTGTGAATTTGAATTGGAACAATGAAAAGAATGTGAATTTTTTTTTTTTAAAAAAAAACATTATACAGACATATATGTGATTCACAACCAAAGTAGTGTATGAAACAGTACACATTATTTTCAGTGTTCCTGCATCCTCCAATGAAATGAATTCCACTAACATGAATGCTTCTTCCCAAATTAGACATCCCTCCCAAGGTGTAAATAGATCACAAACTGCCTTGATATCATGAATTGGTGCATGTAATATATTGGGATTTTCTGAAATTTAAAGCACAAGGAATCTTGGAGTGAAGTAGATTTATGGATTTAAATTATTCTAATTTTCATATTAGTGATATATCCGTGTATATTAATATTTTGTGTATCTGTCATATCTCCTGAATCCTCTCACGTCCCTCTGAGAAAACTTAGAAAAATTTACCTGCTTTATCCACACTTTGCATAAAACACAAGTGCCACAGAGCATCATGGAGAGGCGAGTGGCCTCTAGTTTACCAAATCCTTTGACTTTCCAGACCTGTGTTCTAATGAAAGAAGGGGTGGCTTCCCAGTCAGCAGGGGTTATAACAGGGAATATAACAGGATTGTATCTATAATGTCACAAGGGCACTGTGCTTGTCATACAAAATTACTAGTGACAGTTGATGGGAAACATAATGTGGTGAAATGATTAAAAGCACACCTGTGATCATATTATCAATAAAAATTAAAATGTCCTGTCTCAACTGACTTTCTCTGCTGTCATGTACTGAGCACAATTTCCATGGTAATGAAACATTTATGCGCTTGTGTTAGTCTTAAATAATGTGTTCCCCACAGGTGTATGGTTTTTATCATCATCCATTTTACTGTATGAATGCTGACGTTGTAGATGATTGCAGATGTGCCATAATCCCTTGTTCTTGCAAATACTCTCGCTATCCCTTTCTCTACATGAGTATTTATAGCTCTGCCACAAAGCCAGTGAATGTTGTGTATGTGTATTGAAACTTTCCTTGAAAAATTTAGCAGATGAATTGATACAGTAGAGGGCTGGCATATAAGTTTTTTTCTAATATTTTGGATTTGTATATAATCCAAATAATCTATGTAGAGAATATATTCTTTAAACTTCATTCACTTTCAGTGTCCTTTCCTGGACTGTTTTGGAGAAGACAGTAAAAATATTGAATTTTTCAAATATCATAAGCTGATATATATATTTTCTGTTTAAATGATGTTGATAAAAGCATATTTCTTCCTGGTTCATCCAATGCTTCTTCCTTCCCCTAGAGCCCTCAAATCAGTTAAATATGTCACCATATTTGATGCTGAAAAGATAAGTAAAGAAAAAGAATCTCCGTACAAACAAAGCCCAGTAATCTTAAAGACTGCTGCTGAATGAAATATGTTGAATAGGTTTTCTGTGTGATAGATTCATATTTCTTTTAGTCTCTAGCTTTACTGCCAGGTTTGGGAAAAAGAGTCCAATTTAGATTCTAGTTTTCTAACCATTCCTTTCTTGGCCCTGTGCAAGTCACCTGAACTCAGCTCACAAAGCCTCTTTGCTCTAGGGGCAATCTACCTCTTGAAAAACAGAGTTGTTAGTTACTTTGATGCATTGAAATCTTTCTTAAATGAATAAAAGTAATAATATTTTAGAATAAGTATTTCTGGCCAAAATATGTGTCAGTATCATTAAGCTTCCCTTAAAGTTATTTTTATTTTTCTTTCTTTTTCTTTTTTAATTAAACTTTCTTCTTCTTTTACAAATGTCAACTAGCTCCTCAGGAAAACATTTCAGCCTTCAAATACCACAGGTTTGTAAGAATTTAAACTCTATGTTACTGTTAAAATACTTTGTATAATTAGTATTCTTAGAGCCAGCAGTATTTTATTTGAAATGACTGTGTATTATCTGGTAGTGTAAAATACAGTATTGTGTAAGTACTGTAAAGTATAATGTACATATAAGTTAATGGGTTATTAACTTCTAAAAGTTGTAGTGTACCTAAAAGCAATGAATGCATAATCACCAGCAAAAATGCGCTCATTGAACCACTGATATTGAATTATTTTTTCTCTGTAATTATGTGGCTATAAAGAGTAAATAATATTTTACAAAATGATACACAGAAACCATATGACCTCACACATTTATGATTATTACATTTTTCAGAAAAACTGAAATGATGTTGGATCAGCATAATTACAATAATATTTCATTAGGATATCTATGGTGCCATTGAACTACACACTCTGATGTAAACATATATATCCCTCAGACTCACAATTTTGTTGTTATAGAGCTTGTGTTGAACCTCTGAGCTCAGAGTTTAGAGACGTGCCAAATTTTAGATGGAGAGATTGAAATGAAGATATAAACCTATTTAATCAGAAAAATGGTGCATCTTTTTCAGAGATTGAGGTTTGATATCCAAAAACTTGTTCTAAGGAGCATGTTCTAAGACTTGTTCTAAGGAACTACAAGGCTCCTCTTCATTCAAGTTTTTGTTAATTTCCCTAATTTCTCATAATATATTTCCCTGAAATCAAGCTCTAAATCCACTTTTTTTTGTGTATTCAGTACTATATTTTTTCCATTATGTAGAAAAAATAAAATATTAACATGCTTATTGTAATCTCTCTTGGCTTTTCTTCTAACCTAATCTTTAAGCATGTTCAAAGTTTAAAATATAGGAGTAAGTCTATTGATCTTATTGAAGTAAATGTTCTTTGTACATTTTCTGATGTTTTCTAAATGGAGAGATGCTGATTTCACAGAATCAGGGTTATAATGTGTCTTGGATTCAGATGACAAAGATCAAATTAAAATTATCTATTGCTATTTCAAAGTTATTTCAGCACATTTACTTTTTATTTTCATTTCTCAGTACAATTTAAAAGAGTCAAACTACACTTTTCTTTTTTATACACTTTGGACTGTTGAGAGAACTCCAGCTTAATTTCATATCTAAAATATATTTTAATTAAAAACCTCTTTATTTTTCTAATTTCTTTGTAGTCAGGCATCCGGTAGGTAAAAACTAGTATCTTTTTATTTGCCTTTCCTGAACTTATTCACAAGTTTATGAAGAGACCATATTTATGCCTGCATAATTTTAATGTATACATTATTTAATGTATACATGTATTTAATGTATACATGTATAATTTTAATGTATACGTGTATTTAATTATACATGTATTTTATGTTTTCAACATGATTCCAGCCCCTAATTTGGCACCTCAACTGCTTTATCATCAACTAAACAAATAAGGTCCACACATCTGAATATTCTCTGGCTACTATCCCATTAGCATGCCTGAGAGAAATCATTGATTCATAGACTTTCTGTCAAAATTTATCTTGAAAGCCCTATAGGCAACTTGGCTGGTGAAGTTCATAGAGAGGAATGCACCAAAACAGCTTTCTTAACTACACATTCTTCATGTGCCCTTCTATCTGAAATTTGTAATTATTTTACAGCATTTTTTATGGCATTATGTATTCATAAAAAGCTATGTAAGCAACCTGATAATTTTGATTTTAGTAGATATTACTAGCTAATTGAGGGCTAACATGCAAGACTTGTCCTTGCACTTGCAGACCTCAGAATCAGGAGTCTAGGAGATCTCTCACAGTCTGTTAATATAGCATTCTTATTACTAACATAGTTTTATTTTCCTTAATTTTGCATACTACATTATCTCACTTGCCAGCATACTGCTATTTCTATTGCAGATGTTCAAGAAAAGAGGGAAGATAAATAAATCTGTAGGAAAAGTTTCTATTTTTAACAGTAGTATGAATATAGGTGGAAATTCATTTTCACAGGTCTCTTTTGGCCGTCTACAATCCAATTTTCTTTTTTATGCAATCAGCAAATGGGATGATTATGCCTCTTGTGTAAAGATCCAGGGTTAATGTTCCACAGTTCTTTTACATGAATAGAAAAAAATGAAAAGCTTTTCCAGAGAGATACTCAAGCTATTAGAAATCATGCTGCTTCTCTGAATAAGTCTGGAAAGGACTTAGTCTCAACCAATCTCACTAAAGTCTCAAATGGTGTCTGCATTTTTCAAAAGTTACCTATTTATATGCATATTTATTACATCACTGAGTATTAACCAGTGTTTCCTTCTGGAAAATATTATTTCCCTCTAATCCCTTTCCAAATAACTGCACAAGATATCTCCTTGTTCCGGCCAACTCTTAAATGTCTGTCTTCAATCCTGAGTTATCATTTCTTTACTGATTACATCACAGATACTTTCCCACCTCTGCTTTCTTCTTTTCTTCATGGTATCCCCCAATGTCAGCCTACCAAGATATCATAGAATCATAGAATCATAGAATGCGTAAGGTTGGAAGGGACCTTAGAGGTCATCTAGTCCAACCCCCCTGCACACGCAGGGTCACCTAGAGCACATGGCTCAGGGCTGCATCCAGGCTGTGCTCCATGCTAAATTGCTCCCTCTTTTTTGACTAAGTCTGCCATCATTGTAATCTGCCAAAGATATGAGCTTGAAATTGAAGACTATTTTCCTCCTTTTTCCCTATTTTTTTTCAGTGCCAGATCCCTATAAATAGAATGTTTTCTTTTGTCTCTCATTGTAAAAACCTGCCTTAACTATTTATTCTCCCGACTCTGTGTGCCCTTTCCTTGAATTGTCCTTAATCTTTAAGATTGACCTGAATTAATAAAACCATACTAATCTTTTTTCACTCTTGGAACCTGCATATCTCTTTCTCTTCAACGGACAGCGTCCTCTTACTGTCTGAGGCTTTGGAATCACAACTGTTTTGCTGATTGCTCTTTTGATCATCTTTCCTTGCACTTACTAGATCCTCATCCTGCTTTCTTAGAATCTTATGTGAATGTAGAGCATTGCAGATATATGGAATCTGTGTTCTCTTCTGCATTGCAGAGATTAGGGTTTGTTTTGTTTTGTTTGTGTGTGTTTTTTTTCCGGTGAAATAATGTTTGGAAGGTGCTTCTTAGTATTTGGCTCTCTTATAGTAATAGGTTAAATGTAACAATATCCTTTAAAATATTTTAGGATATCTAGACACAAATTACAAAGAACAAACATAGAATTTATCTTATGAAGAAGAGATAGATCTTTAGGTGACTTAGTAAAGGGACTGCAAAATTTTGTCATAAGAGGGAGAGAGTATTTACCAATTGCTGCTTTTCGTATTCTCATTTGCTATTTCTATTCACTATTGTTGCCACAACAATATTCTTGAAATTGAATTTGCTGTCTGTGATATTAAGTGTTCCTGTCCAGTAGTTGTGAGATAATACATCTAGCAGCAAGCGGAAATGGATAAAAAGCAAAACTGTGAAGCATTATGCTACAGGGAGCATCTATTTCAGTTTTGACTCTTATAGGCTGTTTAAATGTAGAAATCCTTTGACTGAATGTAGTCTTGATAGAGGAAGAATGATTCCACACTTCATTACCATTCTCAAAAGAAATGTTGTGGTTTCTTCTCCTGAGTAATATTAGTATTTGCATTTGCTTTGGTCCTCAGAGGTGTGTGCATTTAGATTTCTAAGGCTTAATGAAACAGGAGGTTAATACCTTGTAATAACTAATCATTTTTACATAGTGAGCAGCATGATATGAATTTTGATATACAGGATGAATTTTGCCAGTATATGAAGTGTCATATCACAAGCTTATTTTCTGGCTTTCCCATAAACATGAAATTGTAAGTGATATTTTATATTGAAGATGTAGACCTGGAGTAAAATATTACCATTTAAGTTACATTTAAATATTTTTATTTTATAAAGTTGGTGGTTCTTCACTCTGCACTCAAACTGTAAAAATAAGAATATGATAAAAAACTTACTTTACTAATTTGTTTTCTTTTACTTTACCAACTTATTTTGTTTTAAGATTTTTGTGGAAGTTACTGACTTCCCTTTCTGCATACTTGGCAAATACTGTGCAAATGAGAGCTTGTACTATATATTGTGCAAATGAAAGGTTGTAGCCTTTTAAAATGATGATATCCTGCTTTAGCCTGCATTTTGTACTCACTATTACTGAAAGCACAAGATGTTTCTTGATGTTGTGCATTTCAGTATTACTCAGTGCTGGAGAGGGATCTAGGAGTCCTGGTTCACACCAAGTTAACCATGAGTCGGCAGTGTGCCCTTGCGGCCAAGAAGGCCAATGGGATCCTGGCTGCATCAGGAGGATGTTGCCAGCAGGTCGAGGGAGGTGATTCTGCCCCTCTACTCAGCTCTGGTGAGGCCGCACTTGGAAAACTGTGTGCAGTTCTGTGTGCAGCTCCCCAGTATAAGAGGGATGTGGAGCTTCTGGAGAGGGACCAGCGGAGGGCAACAGAGATGATTAAGGGACTGGAACATCTCTCGTATGAAGAGAGACTGCGTGAATTTCTCTGAAGAAGAGAAGGCTGAGAGGGGATATAGGGAACATGAATAAGTATATGAAGGGAGAATGCAAGAAAGAAGGGAACAAGCTCTTCTTAGTGATGGGAAATGGGCATAAACTGAAATACAGGAAGTTCCATTTCCAGGTGAAGAAGAACTTCTTTACTGTGAGGATGACAGAGCAGTGGAACAGGCTGCCCAGGGAGGTTGTGGAGTCTCCTTCTCTCGAGGTCTTCAAAACTTGACTGGATGCCGTTCTGTGCCATATGCTCTAGGTGTGCCTGCTTGACAGGGAAGGTTGGACTAGATGATCTCTAGACCTGTAGACTTGACTTATAACCTAGATTTGGCTTTGAAACACATTTTCAATAAATTTTCAAATATTCAGCATCAGTATGAATTCATTCTAGGTGCTTAGTCATTTCACATATTACAGAAGTTTAGGATTTGTTAAAAAGAACTATACCTGAACAGACCTTTGAAAAACTTGACTGATTTATTTGCTGACAGACTTTATATACAGGTTTGTCTTGTCCTTCCAATCAGACAATAGTGAATATCCTTGGTTGGATAGATTGTGAAACCACTGTTGCTTCTATACTCATATCTATACAACAAATCTCTTTTTTTTTCTTTTAAAATTATTATTTTGTTATATGTTATATTTTGAAATACCAGCACATGTTCACAAAATACCTAGTAAATATGTTTTGAAATTTGATTAACAGCCATATAAGCATCATTATTGGTACTTTTTCATTAGATTTACCCACATATTTGCAAAATCTGTTTGCATAGGTTTATGTGCTTCATATCACAGAATCACAGAATCTACAAGGTTGGAAGGGACCTCTAGAGATCATCTGGTTCATCCTTCCCGCTCCAGCGGGCACACCTAGAGCAGGTGGCACAGGGCGTCATCCAGGCGGGTTTTGAAGACCTCCAGAGAAGGAGACTCCACAACCTCCCTGGGCAGCCTGTTCCACTGCTCTGTCACCCTTACAGTAAAGAAGTTCCCCCTCATCTGCAGATGGAACCTCCTGTGCTTCAGCTTGCACCCATTCCCCCTTGTCCCATCACTGGCCACCAAAGAAAAAAGCTTGGCCCCCTCTTCCCTACAGTCCCCCTTCATGTATTTATACATGTTAATAAGCCCCCTCTTAGTCTTCTCTAAGCTGAACATATGTATTTAAGAAATGGGGATTTCAGTTTCTACCTCTTCAATAAATAATTTTTTTTTAATCTAAAATGTTTTCCAATTTTGTATTAAACTTACCCAATAGGTGTATTTTTGATACTAAAGAAGATGGTTAGTGCATCTTTAAACTGCTCCTCAATACTATGCAAATGTCAAGATTTTTTATTCCATGAAGCAGCAATTTTTCATAGCTTTTATTTTGTTTTGTTTTTATGTAAATGTAACTTTTTACACATTGTAAATTGGAATTTTAAAAATTACTACTGTAATTTTTCTTAGACAGATGGAGTCTATCTTGCTAAGTCTTCCTGGCCACATTATATACAGGCTTGTATTGTATGATTTTGAAACGATAATTGTGCTTTCAGATGAACCTTGCAGGAAAGTCATTTTTAGAAGTGCTGATGGATCAAGACTTTGGTTTTTTTCTATATGTTTTTAAAAATCTATAGAAGTCTAGATTCAGGAAGTCACATATCCTTATCCTTAGAGGAAAATAATTTCCTTGGGAGTGGCAAAGCCTGCATTAATATATAGGCTACTATAGAGGCTCTAGGCTATTATTCCTCCATTTATTTACTATACAATTTAATTACCATAGTGACCATAGTCATATGCTGTTGTGCTAAGAAAATCTTTCTGTCTATTGGCCCTTGATTTCATTATTACTGGTATGATACACTCTTGTTTAAATTTTAAGTTTTCTTCCTAGCTAAACACTTGCATAGGTCTTAGCATAACCCAGCTGACATAAAAATATGTATTTTTTATCTATACTCGTTTTATACTGTCAGCATTATACTTCTCAAAATCTAAGAATTAACTCATACGGGAATGTTTATTTTACTTTATACTTCTATGTAATTAGTCATAATTAATTCATCTTTTCCTGAAAAGTATACTAAATGTTTTTCTGTTCACCAGTACTAGACAACTTTAGATAACCTTTCAAAGATTATTTTTGTTTTCTATGCTGGAAAATTGCATGGAACTTTTTGTGGTGGTAGTATTGTTCAGATCGACATAAAGATGACAGATAAACATCATGTTTTTAACAGAAACATGAAAAATATAGATCAAGGAACTGAAAAAATAGGAAGGTAAATACAGCATATTTGAAAAGAGTAAAAAGAAAAAGTTAGATGTAACTGAGCATAAAGAAAAATCCCGGGTTTCATTGTGTTGGAATGTTGCTCAGCATTCCAACTCAATAGGCTCAGCTACCTAGTTTTTTTTTGAACACAATATACACATTCTACAATACACTTAGAGGAAGAAATTTTTGTGTTGAACATGGAAAATTTACCTTCTTTTTTAAGAAAAGAATTACAATCTTTAAGCCACTACACAATAATCTGTAGGAAGTCTATTATTTTAGGCACTTGCTGTAGTGCAAAATAAAAGAAGGGTGGATATTACAAAGATTTTGTGAGAAGATTCTTTAGGAAGGGAGCAGAAGGAAGAGGGTGTGAATATGAGACAATGTATAATTGAAATTTATTATTTTACATGGACTTTGTTGTATTAATTATACTAAAAGTCCTTTGTATGCAAACAAGACATCTTTTGAAGAAATACGAGGAAAACATAAAATGGTCCCTATAAAAGGAGTGGTAAGAAGTTCAAATGAAGATGTTCAGGAATATGTAAGCCTCCCATGATTACCACATTAACATTATTTCTTTCCTGATACTCTATAGTTGATCTTAGTCAATGAATTCAGAATGTTTTCTTAATCAACATACAGGGAAGATAAGTATGTATAAGCAAAAGAAATGATAGAATTGCAATTCTATTGAAGAACTGTGTTTAAAGAAAAAATAGATCCATTTTTTTATTATTTTCAATTATTTATTTTTGGGTCAGTAGAAGTTCTGCAATCCCTTTTCCATTCACACTGATTGCATTTTAAAGCAACATAAATCTCTAGATCCTCTGGGATGTCCAAGAACATCCCAGATGGAAATGATCACTATTTACTGAAACTGATCACTATTTACTGAAACTGATCAGTTATTGGCATAAAAATGTCTTCAAGACTCTAGACAGCCAATATGATATAATTTCACTTGCAGAAATTGAGGTTCCTACTTTGTCAAATTCTAGACAATAAGTTCTCTATTGTCTGACTGGAGTTATGTTTAAAAATCTCTATCATTCTACTAGTATGGGATATGGCTATGTATTAAAGGCTCAGTTTTCAACAAATGCTACTATAATCCCCTCACAATTCTACAATTTTTCAAACTTATATTGATTCTTCTTCTCTACCTCTTCATTCAATTTTATATCTCAAAAATTCAACAAAGCAATCAACTATGCAAGAGAAAGAAAAGAACATATTTCAACATTCTTTGAACTAACATTATAATTTTGTTCTGATTAAAAAGCCTGAAAAAAAATAAACAGCCTGAAATAAAAATTGAAACTTTAAGTCAAATTTAGTGGGTGCATCCCAGTATATATTATGACTCCATGATCTCATTTTTTGATTTTATTACTAATTCACTATCTGAATTAAGAATCTATGTTAATCTCACTATGTCTTGCTTTGTATAGCACATCAGTTCCCATACTAGCGCAATCATTTTAAGTACCAACTACCAAGTATTGCTTCACTGTCAATCATGTCTTTAAAGTTTATATTAAATAATTTAAGTTTAAAGAATTAATTTTTTGTAAATAAATGCTTAATTCTATTCATTATTTTTAAAAGAAATTGCCTATAAAAATGATTGATTTGAAATTTTCCTTTCAAGTCTAATCATTTTCGTGATTGCTCTAGCAAAGAAATCCCTGAATATTATTGCTTTCTGTTGGAAAGCTAAAAATTGATTTATTTGTAAATTAACCATGAGAAAATCTAGAGAAAATTATTCCTCTTTCTTTGAAAGCAGAGGAAGTGGGTTTTTGCTAGATTAAATTTAAACATGTAGCAGCTGTGTAAAGCTTCTGAAAGTATCTGAGAGTTAGAAAGACTTCAGAGGAAATACATGTGATAATAATAGTCAAAGAGGGCAAGCATAGATGTTTTCCTCCAGATTTAGATAGGTTTTATACTTTTGAAATTATATTACATTAAACATATTATTCATCGTGTAGAATCAAGTCCTAGAATTTAAGAAACGTCAGTTAAGATTTCTTGTAAAACCTAAATTTGACATTGATACAATATGTACAGCAAATGTCTTAAATAGCTTTCAGTTGCATTATGAAATGTTTCATTTCTGAGCATGACTTTTAATCACACTTTTCAGGAAAGGTCACTGATTCTGTGCTATTTATCTGTTGGATGGCAGCACTAGAGCCTCGGGTCTAATTTATGGAAATCTAAACACGCTCACCTGACATCAAGATTAGTAGGAGCTCTGCTCTAATTTTTTACAGAGCAAACCCTCCCTTTACTCTGAAAACTAAACCTGTGGACATTATAAATTGAGCAGCTAAAAATGAGCAGGTACATATATTTTGAAATTATTTTGAAAAAGAGATTTCTTTGGTCTCAGCCTCCTTTGTTTAAAATGACAATAATGCTGCATCATCTCATGTGGGTATTCTGGAAATCAATAAATTAACAATAGTAGTGGATGAAGCCCTTATAAAGAAAAACATCATTGCAAAGTCCATGGGACAGTTACCAATTCTGCCTTCAGAGAAAATTTGGTTAAATATCAGTAATTAAAGATAAGGAAATATAAAGGAAAAATGAAATAATGAATAGTATTTTTTTAAGCTTACCTGAAATAGAAATAGAAAACAAATAGAAATAAACAGAAGACCTTGTGGAATATTTATTCATGTCTGATATGCTTAATAAATAAGTAAACAAATAAACAAGGGCAAGTTCCTGAAGATCTTCAGCTATACAAAATTATATTTATCTTTTCTTCCAGAAATTTAGTTAGTCAACGAGAGACTCTCTTATACCCCTAGTTCAAACCACATACATATCGGCGGTCTTAATCAAGGCTTTTCCTAAATTTTTATTCCTGACTTTGCAGCAGGCTGCTTGTATATAATGCCCTTTTGGAGGCAATATTTGCATGTAACATTCATATAAAAAGCGTAGCACATTAAAAGAGACTTTTGCACATCCTTACTAACTCTACAGAAGTACTTCCACCATCCCAAGAGTTTATACAGATGCCAATGTGAATGGCACTTTTAGAAACAACCAGCTACTTCTCAGTGAATCTATTTGGGGGCAAGGGTATATGGGATGGGAGTCTTTTGGTTTTATTTTTTTTTAATGTTTCTGCATAAATTACATTCCTGATAGGGATGTTTCCTGTACAAATGCATTTTAGGAAGGAAAAAAAAAATAATATTTGTTTTTAAACAAAAGTGAGGACTTAACTATGAGGAGCAGAAGAGTCTCTATTCATCAATGAGACAAAAAAAAAACCTGTACTTCATTTTGGAACTGTTTTTATAAATGCTGTTTGATAAAAGATTTTGCCTCACACTGCATATAGAGTAAAATCACATAACATCATTTAACATGAAGATTTTTTAAACAGTTTCTTTGTTGCTATAATGATGTAACTGCACTAAACTCTGTTGGGGAATCGTTAGGGGCCACAATGACGTGTAGGAGTAAAGGCTTGGAAGGGAGCAAGGGGGCTTTCGTAATCGAAAAGTACCAGCAGTGAGTGAAGTAAATGTGGGGGAAAACCAGGATCTGAGCACATGGCTTGCAGCATGGCCACAAGCGATCAGCCAATCAGCAAAGGGGATGCAGAAGCGGTAATCAGTGAAATTGTAACAAGTGTATGCTGGAGCCTATATAGTTGAGCTGTTAAGGGCAATAAAGTGAAGCCTTGATCACTCGTTTTGAGTCAGTTGTGCTTCCTCGAGCGCTAGGCACCAAATCCTGATGAAGGTCGGCGGCAAAGCTGTTCTGCTTTATATTATGGAAAGATTTTACATAAAAAAGCAGCAACATAGTTTTGCTGTTGACATACTCATAACAACACATAGGTGCTTATGAGCTATTTTTCAGCAATACCTTTAGCAAAGAATATTTATCAGGAAAATGTTCAGAAAAGAATTCCACACTTTAGACTGTTTTAGAGATACTACCTGACAATGACAGACTTGAGCCAAATATGTTCACTTACTGTCAGACCTGTGGGAAAATTAAACCTTGGAACAGTTAACTAAGGACTGGAGCAGACTCTAGTAGACAGGAGCCTTTCAGCCAGGACTAGAGATTTTTCTAAAAAGAAACTTCTATTGCTTCATAGACAAGGTCTTCATGCTGGAAATAATGAATTGAATTGTTTGGTGACATGCAGGAGTTCAGACAAGATGATTAGAAAAGTTCCCTAGGGCTTAAAAGGCTGTGAACCGTTTCTCTACTACACAGTGCTTCAGGTTTGCTTTTTGCTTCAGTAATATATTTTCTAAAAAGCTTTAGGGTGGGCTTGGCAATAGCACCTTAGTCTGCCTTAACTCTGGTCCCATGCAGATACCCCCATGCTCAGCAGAGCAGTATTGCACTAGTACTAAGTGCTCTTGAGAATTGTACCTGAAGGAGAATAATGCACGTTTACAAAGCTAATTTGAGGAAGTAGTTGATGTTTTCGCACTACTGAAATAGCTCATAGTTACGTTCACTTTGAGGGATTAAAATTACATTTGTGTGATATTTTGTGTAACAACATCCCTGCTTATGAGAAAATTGTTGTTCAAAAAACCTACTATACAGAGTTACTTTTTCTTTTGCATCATGTCTCGTATTTTCAGGTTATTAAAAGCAACTGTGAAATACTGTGGAATATTGTTTACTTTTATGGCTAGCATGTGTTTCCTTTCTTTCCTTCCTTCCTTCCTTCCTTCCTTCCTTCCTTCCTTCCTTCCTTCCTTCCTTCCTTCCTCCCTCCCTCCCTCC
>JAUBOD010000151.1:4405058-4421687 GCA_032353885.1 Nothura maculosa
TTCCTTCCTTCCTTCCTTCCTTCCTTCCTTTTGATATATATCCTAAATTTCTAATATATTCTTCCCAGAAAGTGTATAAATCCTCCGAGAAACCAAAAATCAGAAGGCTCAAGTCTTACAAAAGTCCTACGAATTAACTTGATTACATGGCAGGTACAAATGTAATTGAATAGTTAAACTTTTCTAGAACTCTTCTTGTTTCAGTTGGAATTAAAACTATTTGTTCATAATTACAATCTTTAGTCTTTGAGTAACCTTTTTCAGTTCATTGAGCATCTTAACAGGATTCAGAATGTATTACTATGAAATATGAATAAAATTTAGCTGAAAATATGTTGAATCTTCTTTTACAACTTTTCATCTTTATTGCAGGATTATAACAGGAAATTCTGGAAGAATATAGTGGCCTGCAGGATGCCAACAACTGCAAATTTTTTGAGTTTTGAGGAAGAGTAAAGGGAGAGAGACTTAACTTATTTATTTATTTTAACTATTTCTCTATCTTACAGTATACAGGATACAGTATTCAGGATTTTTTTCTGGCTCCTGCTATTTAATTTAGAGTTTCTAGAACCTATGGAAGATGTAATCACACATTGTGGAAGCAATACTGGATGAAGCAAAAAACTTATGGCCAATCCCTTTATCACTTTGGAGGATAAACAGACTCTCTTAATCTCTCCTAACTCCTAGAATGATCCTCAAAGTTCCAGGGGTCATCCAAACATTAAAAGTCATTTATATACCTCATCTATACATCATTTCCTTCCAGATCGAAAGTGGCTGCCAAGGAGCCTTAAACCTGGCTTCCTAAGAATTCCTAAGAATAAAAAAAAATAATAATAAAAAAAACAAAAAACTTGTTATTTGTTTATTTCAAAGGTGTAGGGAAACTAGAGATAGAGTGTAGACAAAAGATACTCTGTATACACATATACTCTTAACCATACTTTGATCTTTTCCTACAAGTCAGTGAGTTCCATGTTTCTTATTATTTGCTATAGGAGAGAAAAATGATCTATGATCTCTTTTTCACTCTTTCATCTGAGTGTCAGGAAACAATTTTTGTAGCAGCAGTTGACAGTATGTTCCAATTCCCTCTGCATTTTAGACCTAGACCTTGTTACATGCAAAATCTTGTCACAGGCAAAAGGGAACTCACCAGGCATAATGAGACAAGGATTGATTGTGAAGTAATTGATAATAAATTTTAAAGGTTTAAATAAAAAAAAACCCTTGCACACACACAAAATAAAACAAGGAGGAGTTATTTTGGGGCCAGCTGCAGTAAGACTAATGCATTCTTTGAAATTCATGCAAATTATATTGTTCAAATTAATAATGGAACACCTTAATTATTGTTGATACCATTACATAAATAGACTTCCTAATTTCTTGCAAATGTCCTTCCAAGTCTCACATTCCCATCTAAGCGAAGAGGCTGGATGAGCATCAGCAGGATTCACATAGCAGCAGCTGAAGCACTTGCAGGGCTGCACTCTCCTTAGAATTTATTTATTTGTGATGGCACTTCATAGTTGAGGAAAAATAAGGCCCTCCAATCTGATGGAGTTGACATGCGCATATGCTCTCTCTGATTGGTGGCAAGCACCTGATGCAAACACCCTTTATTGTGCTGAGCAGTCTCTTTTGGTTTGTACTCTTAGCATCCAGCAAGGTAATTATAAAGGACATAAGATATTTACAAAAAAGTAGTTTAGGGTCATATAACGTGCAAATTATCACAGATATTTGTCTCATGCAGCAAACAAAATATGTTCCAATAAGTTTCATTCTGTAGCAAGCACTTTTAATCCTAGACAGTCAGAATTTCTATTAAATAATGAGAATTAATATCATAAGGAGAATCCAGCTTGTATCATTGCTACAGATTGCCTTTTAATCATTACAAAAAGAAAAGACATTGTATTTATATCAAATGTTGAATAGGTCAAAGTTAGGTCAAACTCATCAAAATAGCAAAAACTGTGTTCCTATCACATACAGATTTAAAGTTAAGAGTTTGATGATACATTTGATGTTTGAAAGATACATTTTCTTTTCATTGTATTTTCTCTGGTTTATTAGCTTATGATTTTTTTTTAATTTTAGTTTGAAAAAGTAATGGCAGCTTGATAAGAGAAATTTAATGTCATATATATTTAAAATCTTTTTGTGAGTTTGGGCAAACAGTTGTTCTTATATCGGTTATGTTTGTTTAAAAGCTTACAGTACATGCAGAGTTTCTCCATAATGGTTTTTGAAATTACAAAGATAAATGAGTCTTACTTTAAGTGTTTTATTGATTATAAAGCTGAGGGAGAAAGCAGCCTGTTTATTGCCAAAAGTAATAAAAGTAATGATTTAGAACATAGCAAAATACCTTGGGTTTTTTTTTTTTCTGTATATGTGTATATGTGTATACTCTGCCTTTACATTGTCAGCATACTTTGTTATAAGTGAACATTTTCCTCTACCCATCCCATTTGGGGATGACTGAATTGGGGCATACATAAGAATTTCCATTCATGTCCTTCCCAGAACTGTCTGGGATAAAAAAAAAAAAAAAAGGCAGTGCAGACCCCATTCAAGCTGAGAAGAGGAAAGAAAAATTTGCAAACATTAAAGGCATATCTGCCATGCAGCCTGGTCTTTTCACTGATTTTGTGGTCCTACTGCTTTTGGAAGTTAAAAGAGGTATCCATCATAATCTGAATATGAGGAGAAGAAAAATTTTTGAACTTCTTCCAAACCTCAAGGGAGACTGCAAAAACTACAAAGATTTTTCCCACCAGTTTTCTGACTCAGCTCTTGGTGTGGGGAGAGGTCCATACTGTCTCACTTCAAGGAGCAATGTGTGTGGTCCACATCCATAGGGATGGGTTCGGTGCATCGCAGATCTTTCCTCATCCTGCCTTGCACATCAATAAGAAAAGATTCCAAATTGGTCTCCAGCAGAAGTCCTCTTGACTCAATAAGTCTTGTCTTAGCTGTCAGAGGTACTTATGTATGAAGATTCTTTTACATCATTGAGCCCACATTACACAACAAAAACGCACAAAGGTGTTTTCCTAAAGATATGAGTGCTGTGTTTTTATCTTTTTTTTCTGCTTACAGACCTCTGAAGCTCAAATTCCCCATATTCTTTTCAAATAGGCAACTAAATGAGCCCCATTTGTAGATCTACACTTTTGTGTAACACAACAGTTACTCTGGCGAGTTGATGCTTTGCTTGCTTTAGCTTAGTTTAGCTAAGCCATCAGCTTTTAGATAGCTGTCTTCTGTATTCTTTTTCAAATAAGTACATAAACGAAAAATGAGCACTTTGTGAAAAATTTCATTTCTAATCCATAGACATAGTTGGAAAGTTTTATTTCTGTTTCTACTTTACCAGAAAGTGGATCTGATTTTGGATTGGTGCCTTATAGCTCTGCTTGTGTTTATTCATTCCAAGCATGTTCAAGAACTTCACTACCATGAGTATTACAAGGGGTTTTTTTGCTTGTTTTTTTGTTTGTTTTTTTTTTTTTTGATTCTGCTTGCAGCTATTGGAAATCTGTGTATTTTAAGTAACTTTTATTTTAGGGTATACTTAACTGCTTTCTTTTTTACAGGACAATAGTGGTCAGTGAGCAAAGTTGTATTCATAATAGATAAAAAAGATTCATTTTTCAGGAAAAGTCTGACATTCACAAAACATTTGCTTCTTTGACTTCTATAAAGAAAAAAATCAAGTTACAAAATTAAAGAGTTTTAGATGGACATCTCTGAAGTGCCTAGTTATCCATTTTTCGATTAACAGTAGCACATTCTCTTATTGCAGTTTTTGATTTACAACCTCAAATAGGCTATGAAAAATATAATAGAACATCTTTAATTAAATCCCCAAAACTCACATTCCGGGATAAATAATAATCCATCAGCTATTTCATTCGCTAACAGTACCCAGGAGAACTTGACAGTCTTAATCACTTCAGCCATTTATACCTTCATTTTCAGCCTTGCTTCTGTTGAGCCATTTAGTGAGGTTTAGCTAAATTACAGTATCTTTTCTTTTATCACACGTCATAGCTGTAACACAGAAACTAATTTCAGGTGTGAAAAGGAATATCTCCAAAGCACAGACATCAGTGGTATAAGCACGTTAGAATGAAAAGTCACCTGTCACTGACTGATATTTGTCTCTGTAATGAGCTGAAACACTAAGGAACTGTGGCTTTAGTGCAGTTAGAAACCACAAGCAGAAGCACAGCAGAATCTGAAATATCCTAGAGCACATGCAATTTCCTGCATTTTACTGAAAACACAGAGCAGCTGTGGGATATAGAGACAGTTGTATTAATGTAAACAAAGTTTTGAGCTGTGACACGAAATTGCTAGAGTTTTATGAAAAGTCAAGTTAAATATACACTCCTGAAACCCTTGTATTAACACTATTCTGATTACTTTTGCCTTTTTTTTGTAAAATAACATTTAATTATATTTAGGACTTTACCTTTTGTGTCATATTCAGTTCTTTTAATATGTATTTTTCATGTGAAATAGCATGAGATATGTCCTAGTGTCATCAGACTGCCTTCTAGGCACTCTGTAAGATGGCACTAGGTCATCTTACTACATCTGACTGAAATGAAAACCAAAGAATGCATAAAAAAGCTATGCAAAGTTATAGGAGTTCATTCATTGTATTTTTTTTTAACTTAATTTTAACTTACTTTTTTTTAATACCGTATCTTCTTGATGCTGAGCACAGACAACTGCAAAAGTGCAGTGGTATCTTCTTGGGCATTCTCATACTGATATCATACACTCTCTGCATTTCCACCTAAGATTTTTTTTTTCATATTCTTCTAAGGCTGAAGACATTTCTTTGGG
Organism: Nothura maculosa; assembly: GCA_032353885.1. Taxonomy (NCBI): domain Eukaryota; kingdom Metazoa; phylum Chordata; class Aves; order Tinamiformes; family Tinamidae; genus Nothura; species Nothura maculosa. The sequence goes on from JAUBOD010000151.1 coordinate 4,409,934, forward strand.
TACAGATTTGTAGCTGAAGAGGAGTGAGGATTCAGCAATATAATGTCAAACCTTATGTTTTGTTCTGTTTCTCAGAATAGACAATTCTGAAACAGATTGATACAAATTCAACAATCACATGACATTTGTGGGAGGATTGTCTTTTGGGGTTAGAATTTCACCATCTATAAGCACCTGCAGTGACAAGTGCATGAAGAACTGTGCACTTGCTCATGCTTGAGGCTTTTATTGTAGGTTTCTCCCCTGGTTATTTTCCAGCCAGTGCCTGGGAGGCAGTGACTAGAGTGGCAGATCTCTGCACCAGGTGCAGGCAGGCAGGAAGCTGTGCTATGCCATTATAGCCCAGACATGGATGCGTTAGCTCCAGCCAAGCTGTGTACATGAACAAAGAGGGAAGACATAAAAATGATGTCTACAATACCTGATATACACTTGTTAGTCCATTTTTAACTATATGGCCATGCTGGAGGATGTAGAAAGCACGAAGGTGATTAATGTTTTGACCTCAAGTTAATGGGAAGCTAAAACATAAGATTGGATCTAAGAATAACTTTATGAATGAACTCTAAGAATAACTTTATGTATGAAGATAGATAGACAGAAGGTAAGATACTAATTTCACAGAGAATGGTGCAAGCATATCTTTGTTCTTCCATACAATACTCTAAAGTTGCATTGCTAAAAGCAGAGGCAGATCTGTAATAGGGAACAGGTGGAAAGGTAGCTGACAGTCTCATACTCTGTAGCTCTGTGGGATCCTGTCATGGGCAAGGTGGAGCAAGTGGAACAAAATAGATAAACGCTGCCCCAATAGTGAGCTGTTTCTTTCCTTCTCTGTCTGATGTCTTGCTTGGATGGGCAAAGGCAATGTGGTAGGAATGGTGATGTCCAGAGGACATCCAGGGGACAGGAGGTGAGGGCTAATAATAAAACAAGCATGAAGAGTGAACGAAAGGAGTAGGAAATCCTGTCCTTGTAAAACCACCTAAAGTCATTTGAATCCTGTCTTACAAAACGTGTAGGATACCCCTCTTGCAAGTTTTCCTCTTGTTCTCCACCCTATTCTTTTCATTTATTTACCAAATTTAAAATGAATAATGAGTGTGCTTTCTTTTCCCCATGAGTTCTCAAATTGATTATTTTTTTCATTTTGAAATGATATGATCCATCTATTAATTATGCACATTCTAAATGTAAATATTTTTAAAATTCATTTTTCTCTCTGATGATTTGTGAGTTAAAAGTATCACTGTGAGTGTACAAATACATTTGTACTGTCAGTCCTTCACTTTGAACCACAGCTCGCTGGTTTAACTGGAAATTTAATATCTATTCATATAGTCTTCTGATAGATCTTGTATGAAGGTAGACATTCAAATTCTTTCTCCTGTTAAGGCAAATAGTGTTTCAAGACAAGTTAAGTACATTATAAGATCTATTTTTTAACAGTAGTTTTGATTAATTGAAACTGAAGATGTCAGGGCTGATAAACACCATATACTAATCAGACTTCTCTAAAAGGACTTTTCTTGGAGCGAAACTGGACTACCAATGATGTAACTAGTTGTAGTTAACATCCTGTGCTATTATCCTATATATTTATTAATTTCTGTTTGAGACAAATACCCTTTATTTTGTATATATTTACATACGTATATCATAAATCAATTTTTTTTTTGTAAACCAATCACAGTTCTAAAAAGAATCAAGAAGAACATGAAACAGAATCAGACTGTTCCTACTGTGACATTGGAGTAATCCAGGAGTGATTACATAAAGCCAATGAAAGAAAAAACAGGCCAGCTATTTCACATCCTTAATTGCTCAATTTTATTTTGTGATTTAAAAAGTGTTTATAAAAAGTGCTTTAGGAAATACAAGAATTGCAATATGTAAACCATCAAGTACTATATGGGAAGAGGCAGGTGTTGGTGTATTTTCCTAGTACTTAAATATTTAGCACAGTCATTAAATTTTACATTGTGCATATGCATACATTTCCAGCCAAGCAAATGCATGCAATAGAAATTTCAGCACTTGTCCCACACGCTCAGTTTTGGAGAATCTGCCCTTGTTGGTAATGAATGAACAAATGAATGAGCAAAGAGCAGCATAAGCATGGCTGCTGCATCTAAATCAAGTGAGCTTCAGGAAAAAAAAATAAAACAAATGGAGATGCAAGTGTTGCTGTTCTCTGCTGACTTTTTATATCACCATCTTCCTCTTTGGAGCACATTTTGAAATCTTAATGCATTATCAGATGGTTTCTCTTTTCACAAGATATTCTTTAAGTCTTCATAATTTAAAAAATAAAAAAGGTTGGAAGATGAATGCAGAATTATGTATAAGACAATTCAGCACATTTAGCATCTCTGAGTTTTCAATGTATTCATATTTGTATCTAAACAAAGGGATGATTTAAAGCCGTGGTAATTAAAAGCACATCTTTTATGAGCGTGATTCAGTAATGCACTCCACTCAGGAAGTTCTCAGTGATTGAGAATCTGTAGTTTCACAGCTCTCAAGAATACTGCAGGCTTCATCCAAAGGCAGATTTGCATGACTTCAGCAAAGATATGAATGCTTTTCCCTCCTGCCCATTCCTATATGCAGCCAAGTTCCTCGGTAGCTGCCAGAAATGAGGCACCCTTGTTTTGCTCCCACCACAGTTAGCACTGCCTTCCCTTGTTACTCCAGCCATCAGAGAAGCAGCATCCCTTCATAGCCCTGTTAGCTGCCCAACTTGCTGAGGCCCTGTCAAGTGCTGTCAGAGCCAGTTGCACCTCAAGTGCTGCAGCTCCAGAGATACTGAACTTGGTTAAATAAGAAATGCACTTTATCCATGGAGAGAAATATCCTATTCCCAGGAAACTATTGAGAGTGATGCCCAGAGAAAACATTGATGTTTTAGGGAGAAAAACACCTGTCTTTTTCACCTGCTTTCCAGGACTGTTAAGAAATTTAAGAATTATATTCTTCTTCTGAGGGATGGAGAGAATCTAGATACTTGCCCAGGTGGTTGGTTTTGTACCAATACCTACTTTTTGTTTCCTTTTTTTTTTAACATTGATCCAAATCTCACTGTTGGATATTATTAAATGTTTAAATACTGACAGTAGTCACTGACAGAAATAAATTGGATATTCCCTTTAAAGTGTGAATTTTACATTTTATTTAAGATTTTATGTGAGTTTTCTGTACAAATCTCTCTATATAAATCTGTACACAAATCTGCCATTAACCATCCACTTTGCTGTGAAATGCCGTTGAATATACTAACGTTCATATGGGAATTGTTCCACATAAATATACATTCTCATATAAAAAGAAATATCTCTTTATAGATTTTTCTTGTTCTGTTGGTGATAGTTGTCACTGCCATTAAATGTATTTGTATGTATTATAGTTACTGACAATTTGATATTCAATAATATAGTTTATAAAGTTGAAAAAGCAAGGCATCCGCCCTGATCTTAGAATGAATAGTTAACAATTAGGTTTGACATTGAACTAGTTCTATGTAATCTTATTTGTACTCTTTTCAATATGATGTCACAGGATCTGAAATATATTTGACATCTATTTTTCTGCAAGTTTAATGCAGATTGCTAGGGCATGTGGCCTACCAATTTCCTATACAACACCTATCAATACATAGACAAAAATGCATTTAATATTTTTCAACCTTTAGGAAAAGCCATGGGATTATATATTCAGGTTTTATTTTAACTTCATTCAATATAAGACTCACAAAATTATCTGTAAAACAAATCAGCAAAATTTCAAATTATGCTATTAATTTCAAGATGAATATAAGTTCTTCCACAACCTTAATTGTCAGTCTGTAAGTCATAACAGCATCATCAGAGTCCTAAGAAAGTATTCTTTTCACATTAAAAGTCTATTTTTCTCTCAAGACTTCTAATTATTTTTATTCCTGCTTGTATAGGATTAACAGAAATAAATGCCTTTTTTTTTTCTGTAATATTAATGTAACACTACCAAGCAGTAGTCTTGGTAGTGTAGTAGTCTTTCCTGTCTTAGATTGGCTTTTCTGATCAAAGATATATTAGTATCTCTCACAGTTCTTTTCTCAGTGATAATTTCCTCTGTCATGAGGAAAGGTAGCTGTACTGAGTGTACAAGGCTGTAAAATGCTAAGCCTCTCTCAGGGAATGTCAGTCATCTCATCACCTTCTCCTCACTTTTTTAGATATTTCCAATGTCATTGAGGATAAACAATCACTCGTCTAATACTAACTGAAATTTTGTATTAAACAGTCAGGATTTATGTCTTCTTCACTACTACCTGGTGTTACATTGCCCATGAAAAAAGTGCCTATGGTGACCTGGGTCCTGAAGGTAGAAAAGGCAGAAATGTGCAAGAAGGAGCATTCAACAAGAGAGAAGTCAGAATCTACACCTAAGCTAGGCTGCTCTGTCTTCAGTCACATTTGGCCTACTATGACTTCAAAGAAACATAACTTTCTGGAAAAAAAATGATGTGGCTGTCTGTCATGTGGGACACAAGGGCCACTATATGTGTGTTTAAACTTCTGGTTATTTACCAGTGTTGCCTAGAAGAAAAGAAAGACTGAGGTCTCAACAAACACTATGATTTGTAATAAAATATAGGTTTCTTTATAAGTCTTTAGGACTTTTTATATGTCTTCAGAAACATTATCAAAGTCCCATCTGCCTCTGTAAGAACCAGGCCTTCTTAATAAGACCTGAATTGCTAAAAAGAAGAAAAAGAAGAATCCTGGGAAAGAAGTAAATCTGTGAGAATGAAAAGGAAAAAAATACATATAACACTGACATAACATGATGATGGCATTTAACATTCATTCTCAATTGTGCTGCATAAAGCAGCTTATCTGACACACTATGGTAGAAAGGAGTAAATGCAAAGGGAGATGCTGACTAATATACTCCCGGGCATCAACAAATGATGCTGTTTAGAAGGTGGAGAACACAGAAGTAAACAGTATAGTATCTAAGCAGCTTAATTGTCATTAATGTCTACAAATAATTTGCATATCTTTTAATTTAAGAAAAGACACAGACTTTCTGAATCAATAAATAGATACAAAGTTTAAACATACTTAATTAGGTACACTGCAGAGGCTTTCCTAAGAACATATCAGGCCTATTCTTGCCTTAATAAATCAGATTCTCTAATCAATCTAATTGATTATGATCTCATTAATCATAAATCAGATTTTCTGATCTAGGAATATAGGACTATATAGTAATATAGATATAGTAATATCTATATAGAAATATAGATATTACTATATAATCTTATATATAGGACTATTGGACAAAAACATTGTAATATCTGATCATTTGGTAAATATAGCTTGCTTTTCTGTCTCATATCTGTCCAAAATATAAGATTTTCTTGATGACTTTGAAACTTTAAATCTACACTTAGTTATTTCTTCCTCTTCCTCTCATTGCAGTTTAGTTAGGCCAAAAACAAAACAAAATAAAACAAAAATGTTTGATCAGTATAAGAAACTCTGTAGATTTTACACAAATTTGCTGTTGTAATGAAAAATTGAGATGATTGATTTTTACATAATGAAAAATTATGGATTGATTCAGTAAACATCAACATCAATCTGAGTTCAGAAAGGACCAGACTTCAAGATTAAAGTATATGATTTTACAGAGCAATTAACAATATGTTTATACCTCTTAGAGAGGTATACCTCTTAGAGGTACACTACCTCTGCCTCTTAGAGAGGAAGGAATTTCTTTTAGAATCATTAGTAAAGAAATGAGTGAAATCAGTAGCCCTTTTAATAACTGCCAACATTTCAATTCTTTCACCATACAAAAATTTCAAAATTTAAATACAACTTCTATTGGAAAGAATGAATATTTATGTATCGTTATTATTTCTTTCTCCTATCCAATAAAATTGTCAAAAAACGGTCAGTAAAGGAACTTCTATTTAGGGATTTATGAATCAAAGAATTGCTTCACTGGAGTTAGAGGTAAGCAAAGACCAATGATATGCAGACCTGAATACCTATATTTTTTCCATCTTCTACTTGGAATTAGAAGGATTATATTTCTAAATAAGGTATTAAGGACTTGTAAATTATGATCTTCATATTAAACATATTACAGATTTCTTAATCACAGAATCCTTAAGATTGGAAGGGATTTCCAGAGGTCGTCTAGTCCAATCCCCCTGCTTACGCAAGGTCACCTATAGCACATGGCACAGGGCTACGTCCAGGCGGGTTTTGTAGATCTCCAGAGACTCCACCACCTCTCTTGGCAATGTGTCCCAGTGCTCTTTGACCCTCACTGTCAAGAAATTTTTCCTTAACTTCTTGCAAAAATTCTGGTGCTTCAGTTTGTGGTAGTTTTCTCTATTTCTCTGAGTAGTCAGATAGCAGTGTAAAACAACTGTAATAAGTACATGAGACAAAAGGATTGGAAAAGAAAGATGTGTTTTGAAATTGTACTAATCACTTAGGAGAACACCCTTTGCCATGGGAAAAATTTCCTGATCACCCTCCTGGACAGCATTCAACCTGATCTTCCAGTATCATTTGTGCCTTGGGACTCTTTCAATTTAAACCTCTTAATACTTAGAATATTTTTTTTAATTAAAAAAAAAAACCTTCTGAGTATTTTCAAGAGTCTATCCATATTTTGTTCACTCTGTATCAATGACAGAATGAATAGAAAGAAATTAAAGACATAAAGTTCACTTTTATATTCAGTATCTAGACACATGCATTTCCTCCAAGGTATAGTTACATATTTTTGAGAGGGGAGAGAAAAGAACTTCAAATGAGAATGACGATATTGCAGCAAAACATAAATGGAGAATTTGGAAGGAATATAATGTAAGTATGGATAATAATAGTGAAAAAGAGAATAATGAGGACTTTACTAAGATCAAAAATATCAAGAATTACAAAAAATCAAAGTTTAGTTTAAATATATGCTGGAAAATCTATGAAGCAACCGTGGAATTTAGCTGTTTTCAAAAGCCAAGGTTTTTATTTGGTGCCACGGCTTTTAATTTCCATTCTTTTGATACATGCTTAATCTTATTTTCTTAATCTTTAAAAATTCTTGACTAAAGAAATAGGATTACAGGTTCTGTTTTTTGTGTCTATTATTACTACTATGGAAAAAAATGTAATTTTTGAATGCCTTTCTGGCAAAGACTAAATCAGTATTTGGATGGAATATACCATTGCCTCTTGATAGAATTCTTTTCTACTTAAATATATTTTTTAACTTTTTAGAAGTAGAATTTTCTGTTTTATTTACAAAAAAAAGTTCAGATCACTGAAATGTAGTAAGTTAGTAAGATGCCCACAATTATGTCATCCATTTTAATCATGTACCTCTGCTGTTTTTTTGATGCACCAACTGCATGGGCACCAATTACTGACATATCTGCATATTGTTTAAATTGTCTCCAACAGCTGCATAGAAGTACCGGAAATTCTGAGGCTTCTAAAACCAGAAATGCATGTAGTTTTCAGTTTCATCCTCAAAAATGGAAAATCGAGAAGAATGTATTTTAAGACATTGAAGTGCTCCTGTAGCTTGATATTGTGAAGTGGTGGGAAGATTGTGCCAAATTAAATTTTGCCATGACTACTAATTCAACTGATGCATTTTTGGCTTTATTTTCCTTGAAATTAGAAGATACTCAGCACTTTTCAATGTTAAGATTTAGGAGACTGATTTGAGTTATCCACTTCTGAAAATCTAGTTTTCCACATTTGCATGCATTAAGTTTTTCGGTTTTCCTGTAGCTTTGCTTTGAGTTTACAAATTGCAAGGTAAATACTCCCTGAATTATAAATGTTATATTACTGACAGATAGACAGAATGCATATTTCAGTTTATTGATTTGTGCCACTACTCTCTGCTTCAGGAGAATTCTTCATTTGTCTGAACAACTGATTGTTTCTTCAATCTAGTTCTAGTATTTATTGAATTTGAGTGAAAAAAAATCACTGAACCTTGTTATTTTTTCAAGTGTGCTACCTCATCTCATAAAGATATTTGACAGCAACCCATTAAAATATAACACGAGTATAGATGCAGGGTGGGTGGGAAAAGTGTGAAGAAGGAGAAAACATTGCTGTATTTGTAGTTTAACTGAAGTCTTGTTTTATATTGATGGGAATCTGGAAGGTATGAATTTCTCCTCCTCCTTAATAGCACTCCTGCTGGACAAATTGTAAATTAAGTTTATTCTTCAATCAGCACGCTGTCAAGGAATTGCTCCCAGGGGCAGGGAGGCCTTTTCAAGACACTTGCTATTTTCAAACTCTGAGTAACCCTGCAATGATAAGCTGTCAGTCTTGTTTTCTTATTTCCCTGATCCAGCGTGGTGAAGCTCTCTGAATATGTAGTACAGATATACAGATTTGCACTACCTTAACACATTTCTTAATGAAAAGAACACAGTTTGCAGAATTGGTCAAGTGCACTTAAATATTTTACCTATTCCTACATAATTAGTAATTACATTTCTTATGCACATCTAGTTGCAGATTTTCTTTTATTTCACTACATTCTGCATGAGGTCAAGATTTTTTTCCCTCACTTGAAGTATATAAGCAATTGGCTTTTGTAAAGCTTGTATGACTAAATCACTAAGGATATAATCCTTTAGTTCCCTGGAGCAACAGGATCTCCTCTCTCCCCCTTCCTCTAGCTATAAAATATACACTTTGTATATACAAACATGTATACTTTGTATATTACATATATTTATTGAATACATTTGGTAATATTTACATATACTTAAATATAGCATGCATAATCAATATGAAAGAACTTATTTTCCAGAGCATTTTCTATTAGGTATGTAGTAAATAAGATTATATTTACTATTTTAAATAATTAACAAAGGAGATATTTCATCAATTTTGGAGTAATATAAAGCATCTCCTAAAGATATTCTTGCCCTTGAGATTTTTTTTTTCCTATTTTGAGAAGATAAAATATGCCTACTAATTACAATTTTTGATCGTGATGAAGTAAAAATATTCTATTAAACATTGGCCGCATCAACGTAAGAGGTGATAGCTTTCAGCAAGAGTGAACTTTATGATAGTACTTACTGCTCATTTAACATGAAGAAAAAGAAGAACGTTCTATGTGAAAAAAAATAAAGGTTGTTGTAGTAATAATCACAAATAGAGGAAGTCATTTTTTTTTTTACAGAATGAAACATTTAATTAAAATATCTGGATCTTGTTCTCTCTGAATCTGTTTTCATATCTGTAAAGCGTCCAGTAAATTTTAGTGTCTTCATGTGCACTATCAGAAGATAGACTAGGAACTGCCTAAACAGGAAACTTTCTTCAAAGCATCTGCAATTGAAGAGAGTAGAAGATGGGTATTTGCAAGTAGAGTTCCTTCTTGATTTGACAATTCACTTTTCAATGTCTTCAGTCTAGTCCCTTTTGCGTTACACTGTACATCCATCTGCTTATTCATTTGCTGCGGGATGTTGGAATTCACCAAGCTGCATGGAGGAAGTTGGGTGAGAAGTAGGAGAGAGCTACTCTGGACATCAAGAGAACCAACTTTGACCTCTTCAGGGAGCTCCCTGGAGCAGTCCTCTGGGTCAGAGTCCTAGAAGGAAAGGGGATCCAGGAGAGCTGGCTAATATTCAATCACTGCTTCCTCCAAGCTCAGAATCGGTGTATTCCCACAAAAAAAATAAGTTGAATAAGTGGGGCAGGAGACCTGCATTGATGAGCAAGGAGCTCCTGGGCAAAGTTAATGAGAAAACAAAAGAGTCTAGAGCTTGTGGAAGAAGGGACAGGCCCAGTGGAAAGAATATAGGCGCATCGCCAGAAAATGCAGATGTGAAGTGAGGAAGGCCAAAGCCTGGGTGGAACTCGATTTGGTGAGGCATGTTAGGGACAACAAGAAAGGTTTCTATAATGTCAACAGCAAGAGCAAGACGAAGGAAAATGTTAGTGCGCTGCTGAATATGGAGGGGGCATTGATGATGGAGGATGCCGAGAAGGCAGAGTTGCTAAATACCTTCTTTGCCTCTGTCTTTACTGCTAAGGCCACTCCCCATGAACTGCAGGGCTCAAGTGATAGAAGAGATATAAATGGGGTAGAGGAAGACTTTCCACTAGTTGAGAAGGATTGGATTAGGGATCACTTAGGCAAACTGACCACTCAAAAATCTATGGGCCCAGATGCAATGCACCCAAAAGTACTGAGGCAATTGGCTGAGATTATTGTTCAGCCTCTCTCCATCATCTTCAAGAGGTCCTGGAGAGCAAGGGAGGTGCCTGAGGACTGGAAGAGAGCCAATGTCACTCCAGTCTTCAAAAAGGGCAAGAGGGAGGAGCTGGGCAATTACAGGCTGGTCAGCCTCACCTCTGTCCCTAGTAAGGTGATGGAGCAGCTCATCCTAGAGAGAATCTCCAGTCATATGAAGGGGATGAAGGTGTTGAGGAGCAGTCAGCATGGATTCACCAAGGGGAAGTCATGTCTGACGAAACTCATAGCCTTCTATGATGGGATGACTATTTGTCTGGACGAGGAAAGAGCTGTGGATGTTGTCTACCTTAACTTAAGCAAGGTTTTTGACACCGTCTCCCATACTATCCTCATACGGAAGCTCCGGGAGAGTGGACTAGACGAGTACACGGTGAGGTGGATCAAGGGCTGGATGGATGGCAGAGCTCAGAGGGTGGTGATAAATGGGGCCAAGTGCAGCTGGAGGCCTGAGGCCAGTGGTGTCCCCCAGGGGTCAGTACTGGGCCCGGTGCTGTTCAACTTGATAATCAACGACCTCGACGAGGGCACTGAGTGCACCCTGAGCAAGTTTGTGGACGGTCCCAAGCTGGGTGGAGTGGTTGACACTCCAGAGGGCTGTGCTGCTGTCCAGAGGGACCTGAACAGGCTAGAGAGTTGGGCACAGAAGAACCTCATGAGGTTCAATAAGGACAAGTGCAGAGTGCTTCACCTGGGGAGGAATAACCCCGGGCATCAGTATAGATGAGGGGTCAACCTGCTGGAAAGCAGCTCCGCAGAGAGAGACCTGGGAGTTCTGGTTGACACAAAGTTAACCATGAGGCAACAGTGCCCTTGTGGCCAACAAGGCCAATGGGATCCTGGCCTGCATGAGGAGAAGCGTTGCCAGCAGGTCAATGAAGGTAATTCTACCCCTCTACTCAGCTCTGGTGAGGCCATACTTGGAATACTATGTGCAGTTCTGGCCTTTCCAGTATAGGAGGCTGGTGGAGCTTCTAGAGCGGGTCCAGCGCAGAGCTACACAGATGATTAAGGGACTGGAACATCTCTCGTATGAAAAGAGACTGAATGAATTGGGCTTGTTTTCTCTGGAGAAAAGAAGACTGAGAGAGAATATGATTAACATGTATAAGTTCATGAAGGGAGAATGCAGGGAAGAAGAGGATAAGCTCTTCTCAGTGGTGGCTAGTGATAGGACAAGGGGAAATGGGCATAAGCTGAAATATAGGAAGTTCCACCTCCAGGTAAGGAAGATATTCTCTCCTGTGAGGGTGAGACAGCCCTGGAACAGGCTGCCCAGGGAGGTTGTGGAGTCTCCTTCTCGGGAAGTCTTCAAAACCTAGCTCTGTGCCATATGCTCTAGGTGTGCCTGCCTGACAGGGAAGGTTGGACTAGATGGACTAGATGATCTCTAGAAGTCCCTTCCAACCTTGAATATTCTGTGATTCTGTGATTCTATTATGCACCCATAGA
>JAUBOD010000151.1:4421787-4433001 GCA_032353885.1 Nothura maculosa
TTGAAACACATTTTCAATAAATTTTCAAATATTCAGCATCAGTATGAATTCATTCTAGGTGCTTAGTCATTTCACATGTTACAGAAGTTTAGGATTTGTTAAAAAGAACTATACCTGTACAGACCTTTCAAAAACTTGACCGATTTATTTGCTGAAAAACTTTACATACAGGTTTGTCTTGTCCTGCCAGTCAGATAATAGTGAATATCCTTGGTTGGACAGATTGTGAAACCACTGTTGCCACTATGCTCATCTCCGTAAAATCTAATGAACCACTGTAAGCAGACGGAACCATACATCAAATGTTTTTTTTTTTTCTTTTAAAATTATTTTGTTATATATTGTATTTTGAAATACCAGCACATGTTCACAAAATATCTAGTAAACTATGCTTTGAAATTTGATTAACAGCCATATAAGCATCATTACTGTGTGCCTGCTTGAGTGGGAAGGTTAGACTAGATGATCTCTAGAGGTCCCTTCCAACGTTGAATATTTAGTGATTCTGATTTTCTGTCATTCACTATATATATATTAGATTTTTTAAAAATTACAAGGAAGCATCTTAGATTGTTTTAGTTCTGTTAATGCTTTTCTGTTACTTAGCAACATAGGTTGAATGATGCATAACATGCTTACATTTTGGAATAAAGTTTGTCCAGACTTGCAAATATCTACCCAGGTGCAAAGCTTATTGTCTGATATCTTTTCGAATTTAGTGGCTTCTATATTTACCATCATCTCTGCTCTATCTAATGCATCTAGGCCTTCCCATAACTTCTAAATGGCTCAACTTCCATTCAGTGCTGGCTTGGAGATGTAGATAGATGTTAAATACTGGGAGCCACAAGTCCAGGCGTGTAATGTGCAACACATCAGTCCTTCCTCAAGTCTGTCAATTCTGATCCCAAAGCATAGCTGGAATTTGGCCCCCATTAGCTGGGCTGTCCATTTCCAGGGTGATAAGCCAACATAAAAGTCCACTGGAGAAAGTGGAGATCAGAAGTACTCATTCGTGTACTAGGGCATGAGACTTTTATTTTTTCAATCTAATGCTAAAAAAGTTTTAGTAAGTGGTCAGTTCTGCTGTAATGGAACTATAGGAAGACTGAAGTCATCCAAACATTTTAAAGTGTTATTTCCAACTTGAACATCGCATTCTACTGTTCTGAGTGAAGAGTAAATTTCAACCAAAAGACTGAGCCCACTATACAAATCTATTCCAAAACAAAGGACAAGGTTTATTTCTTTCCACCTTAAGTTCTTTCAGCTACAGATCTGCATATTGGGGGTCCTAGGATATGATCTTGACAGAATTTAAGAAGGCTTTTAAAAGCAAATATTTTGTAATCTCATATTTATTTCCCAAGCAGATATCAACACTTAAAGATAATTTTTATTAAGATCTGCTATATAACGACTGTTAATGTCAAACTCATCTCTTCACTAGCTATAGAGGAATTTTGTGTTAAAGGCAGTCTTTCTGTATAGACCCAAAAGAGCTATCCCACTCCTGCAGCAATAAAGACACTCTCCTGTATAGAGAGATGTTAGGTTAGGTTCCTATCTTTGATACTTGGACTATCTACTATCTACTACCTAAGACTCTCAGATTCTGTAAATATAAATAATATTTCGAGCTTCCTCAGGTATCCTGCAGCACATCACAAGTTCATCTTTGCAGGGCTGGATATATGAGAAGAAAGGACTTGCAATTGTTCCTGACCAGTCTTTAAAATCTCAGCTTTGACAAGGAGTTTCAAAAGTCATTGGTCAAATTGTAGCATAGCTTATTCAACCATCGTGACAGAGAAAATGACCTCGGAGTCAAAAATCACTATCTAGAGTCATCTCATCCTCTTGCGAACTGATTGCAAGTCAAGATACTGTCAGAAGTACTGTCATCATTCTTGTCATCTAAGTAGATGAAAATTCCCATAACTTTGTCATTAATTTATGCATAAACTCTGGTTCTTTTCAATAAAAATGGTAATCTGCATGTGGCTGTTTGAAAGAAAAAGAACAGAGTTCTGAACTGTGACTGTGTGCATCAGGAATACATTTATCTGAACTGGCAATGTGCAAATCAATAGAAGCTTATCTTCATCTGCCAAAATGTGTACTGTTATCCGTGATGATCCAGTTTTTAAATTTTTTATTCAGCTTTGAAAAGAATCTTACGGACATTGGTGTACAATTTTTTTGATTTGCATTTATTTGGATTTCTTTTTAATAAAAATTCTCAGAGTTTCTCTTCGATGCCCTGTTCTTAATGAAATGTAGTGTATATTCAGCTTTCATTTCTACGGTTTTTATAGTCATCCTTTGTATATGACTAATTTTCATATGTATCCAAAAAAGGCATAGATAACATTCTAAGATGAAAGCAGGCTTATTAAGACAAAGATCAAACTCTAAAATATATATTTTTGAAAATTTGTTTTTCAGTGATAATAGAAATATACTATAAAAATAGAATCTAATATTTCTTATGCAGCTTGCATTTATTACAATAAGATTCTTAATATTGTTCTAATGGAACTGTCTTTCAACCCTACATTACCAGTAAATAATTTAAAAAACCACTTATATCTGTCATTATTTCTTTTCCTCTATTTGTTGTTATGCATTGTAGTTTACAGAAGATGTTTCTTCCTATAGTTTCTTCATATAAGTAAATCTCACAGAAGATATTTCTGAAAAATATATATTTTCTTATGCATTTAGATGGAAATCAATAGGCATCTGCTAAATTAGTCCTTGGTCCTCAATAATAGTTTTACAAACATACTCAGAAGAATGTCAGACTAGTTCTTATTGGCGGGTTACTGTTAATATAGGCAGATATGTTGGTAGACAGCATTCTGATGTTTTTAGTTCCATATTAAACCTGAAATTGCATATTGATAAGTTTATTGTAAGTTTATGGTAGTTCTATTATTATAAGTTTATCGTAGTTCTATTAAATAAGCTTCCAAATTTTCTTAAAGTAGTTTAAACAACTTGGTGTTTGAACCTCGGGAATTATCAGAGTTTTTAGAAATGTTGCTGTTTCTTTTGGTATCCTTTAGTCAATTAGAGTTCTGCATTTTCTGTGTGCTGTGATGTTATTCTTGGCAACAGACTGACCTAGATGACAAGGCACATCTTATGTCTATGAACATATGGTCTAACATCTTGAACTCCTTCAAGAACACAGTTGTGGTTTTCTCACATTAATGCTATGTTATCTGTTACAAATTCTGTGCAGTTGGCTAGCACAGGGTTCAGTGCTCTTTACATTTTATCTATTGTAATGACAGTATTGGCACAATTTAAAAGGGAAAAAAAAAAAACACATGAAAAACCACAGGAAATTCCATCTCTGTGTGAGGAAGAACTTCTTTCCTGTGAGGATGACAGACCCCTGGAACAGGCTGCCCAGAGAGCTTGTGGATTCTTCTTTGGAGATCTTCCAAATCTGCCTGGATCTTCCAGATCTGCCCGGATCTGCCTGTGCCACATGCTCTCGGTGTCAGAGTAGGGGAGTTGGACTAGACAATGTCTAGAGGTCCCTAAAACAAGATCACACAGATACACCTCAGAAATGCTGTTCTTCTCATGAACCTTCTGCTTAACACATCCAAATTGTAGGTAACATTTTTTTGTTGTTGTTAAAAACTAGATTTCATCATTAAAAAACTTCTTAGTTTTAGGCCACTGCTTTATAATGGTTTATAGTATTTCTTTTGTCCTTTTGTTTGTAGACTTTTGTTGAAAATACACTAAATACACACTAAAAAGAAAAAAAAAAACAGCGACTTATAGAGCTTGCTCTAAAATATCTTTTTGAATTTGAAGAAATCTTCATATAAATGCTTTCAGAAATCCTTTTGAAGAGGAGGAGACTTTTCAGTTCTTACTTGGTTATTATTAATACCAAATATTTCTAGCAAAGCCCAGACTTCAAAGATCAGGATGATTTATTTTGTTTTTGCACTTTTCTTGCTTTTAAATTAAAAAGATACTGTTGACTGGCAGAAGCCAGGTGGTACCTTCACACATACTGGAGTTGCGAATGAGTTACTCATATCCTAACGAAGCAGAAACCAATGAATGCTTGTTTGTATACAAGAATGCATTCACTTACAATTTACAGTAGTAGGGAGTTTACATTAAAGATGATAAAGTTCATTTCCATTATGGTTGAAGGCTTTTTGACCAAGATATCTGTTATTAGTGTTGCCTATAGCAACGCTGGTATTCATTAGCAGTAGAAATAGTTGATTATGCTCTATTGGAGGTGCATATATCTGTGATTTTTTTTTTTATTTTTTAAATCTTGGAGGCTCTCTAATTAAGATTTTTCAGTGCAATTTAATCTGTAACTTCTCAACCAATACTAATAGGAGGAACAGCTGTCAATAGTAAATGCTATTCTCAATAGGAAGTTGTCGGGCTGAATTCACAGTAATTTTCCTTGCCTTTACAATATGCATAAAATATATCACGCATTCTCAAAATATGTGGTTGATGTCCAGATCTATGGTTACAGCAAGATTGTTTTTGTTTCTAAAATAAAACACTATTTATTTTGTTGAAAAATATTCCTTTCTTATATGTATGATCATCTGCTAAGAAATGTAATAGGAAAATTGAAATAATAGTCTTCGGTTCAGCAAACTCTCAGAATTTCTTGTATAATATAAACTTATCTTCCAATATTTTTGTAGGAACTTAGTTTGGCACAAATTAAACACAATGCACAAGAACTATGGCTACTTCTTCAGAAGCAGTTTATTGGGAAAACATATATTAGAAAAAGAACTGCCCAGTGTCTGACTACTCTGTTGTAGCTATTTTTTTTTTAATCATTATTAATACTTTATTTTATTTACCTTCGTATTTCTGGTATTACAAACTTTTTTTTTGTTAGAAATATGTTTTATTGAGGGAATCCAAGTAAATATTAAAACTGTTAGCTTTTAAATGATGCACCATTTAATTTTCTCATTTTTAAGACTATCTAAAATTGCATGACAGGCCATTGGTGCTTCTTACCTACCATGTGTATAATAGTTTGTGAATTAATTTGATAATAGTATTTTCTAATTATATATATAAATCTGGTTAAAATATCGTATTTATTTCTTCTTATGTACTACAACTAACATTTTTTTAGAAAGAGAACATATGCTTTTCTTCTTTACTGCAAACATTTCTTGCTGAGTTCTGCCAAAAAATAAATAAATAAATAAAATAAAGAAGGGCTAGACCACATAGGAAGAATATGTGAACATTGTTAAGGAATGCAGGGATGCAACATGGAAGACTAAAGCCCATTTGGAATTAGATTTAGCAAGAGATGTCAGAGACAGCAGGAGGGGCTTCTACAAATACATCAGCAGGAAGAGGAAGACTAGGGAAAACATGAGCTCACTGCTGAATGTGGGAGTTTGTCTCCTTGGGGAGTTTGTCCAGGGAGTTTGTCTCCTTGGAGACCTTCCAAACCCACCTGTGTTCCAAGCCACAGCATGTGACCCTGTGTCCTGTGTCCTGCTCTAGGTGTCCCTGCTTGAGCAAGCGGTTGTACTAGATGATTTCTAGAGGTTCCTTCCAACCCCAACTGTTCTGATTCTATGATTCTGTGCCTTTGGGAAATCCATATAGCATAACTATATCACTGTTTTTTTCCTTCAAAGCAGGAAGTAAATTCACAGTCTTAAGCAATTTTGAAAGTAGGCTTTTCCAGTTGGTATCTAATTGTTATACACAGCATAGTAATAAGAACAATTTATAAGTTGCATCTAGTTGACTATGTCTATAGGCAAGTAGTGCAGAACTTAGTGAAAGGAATGGAAATGAGGATATAATTTCTTTTCAGCAAGTTCTTCCCAAGTTATTAATTTGGAAGCAGAATTTAGGGAGAGATAATATGTTTTGACAGATTGATTGATATACTATGAGAACTCAAACACTTTTCTGAGCACATAGCACCATATTCCCATCTAATAGAGAGGAGCAATTTTCATTGTCAATATAATTTGACATTTATTAACTATAGTGTAGGAAGTGGAGGGAGCAAGAAGAGAAGCAGTAAGGTCAAACGAAAAATTTCCGAGAGAGATACAAGAAATTACCACTTATGAGTGTCAAAGGATTATTTATGAGTGAATGCAAGGCAATCCTAGTGTCTCTTAAAATTAATATTATTTGGGGTCCTGTCCATGAAGATTATGAATCTTAGCCCTTTGGCTTGTCTTTTCAAACAATTTATTCCTTGAGAACTAAAATTGAATAGTTGAAAATCAGTGAAAATGTACAAATCTTATTCTCATCAGTATGTGAATCTTTTATGCATTATTTGAGTTAATTATAAAATGACTGCCATTTTTTTCCTTAAGTTGTGTATTTGTTGCTTTGGTGCTGTCTGATCTTTGATATGTTTTGCATGATCTGCGCTGGCCTGTCAAGTTTGGCAGACAGCAGCAAGCTACTGGCAAAATGCCTGTCATCAAATGTAAAAATCTTATAAGTGAAAAATTTTTTGAGGAATAAGTGATTTCAGAACATCTAGGAAATAAAAGCATATTTCAAACAGGCAGACAGCTTGATTGTTGCTTAAAATATCCCAAATGACACAATTAAAGTTCTCTTTGTTATACCTGAGGACAGTGACAAAAAGTGAGGAAGCTTCATGGTCCTAACAATTTGCAGCATGATTCGTGCTGTTCAAGGCAGTAGGCACACATACTACAATCTCAGCATGATTTTGTTCAGTACAGAGTGACTTTTAAGCAGAATGTCACCGCTCTGTAGCAGGGTTGTTGTGGATCCTCCATCCTAGCTTGTGATACAAACGCTCAGGGGACGAGCCTTTGTCTGCAGCTTGTTGTATTCTTTCAGTCCCTCTTCACCGCAGCAAACCTCGAGGCAGCTGGCAGGTGGTAGCCGACAGAGCAGATCTCAGGCTGCTTCATCTTTCACATGGCAAGTAGACCATTTCACATCAATCTTGTGATTCTGTAAAGTTAGAGGAGGCTTAGAGCACTCTGCCCACAACGTGCGTGATCTACAGTAAGTGTCTGGCCCTGTATGTGAGTGACAGTAATGAAGATCAGTTTTCTACAATGTACAATTTTACTGTAGTTATGATCACAAAACGATGACTGCCTTTGGGCTTAATTCACCTTTATAAAACATATTTCTGTTTAGGCACATGGAGTTGTGCTACCAAAATGTTAAATCCAAAAATTTAAAGTCATTTCATTATAGTACTGTTATACTCCACTGTGAGTTGTTTCAGTGTAATAAAGGGTCACTTAGCATATTGCCAAGAACTCTGAACATCGAGAAATTTAGTTCTGAAAATATACCAAGGAGGATCACAAATATTTTTTAAAATATTGAGAATTTTAATAATACTTTAAATTATTTTTATTATCGATTCCTAAATGGTCTGTGAGATCAGGTACTTCAATGGTACTTCATCTAAAATAGTTCAGTGTTAATATACTTGGCATTGAAATATTGGTTTTCACTCACAGTAAATATACAATTTTAAGTGTACAAAAACCTAAGTGCTAAAATGGGGAAAAACATTAGCCATACCAAAATCAAAACCTAATCTTTGTAGTTTTTTATGACTACAATACTGAGGCATTTATTATATGTATATTATGTTGCAGTTACTGATTTAATAAAATCTAATACCCTAGTTCTTCAAAGTATGGTTTGCTGTGAGAAAATAAAGATCAATGGCCTTACTTCATGATTTTGTGTGTACAAAGTGATTAAACAGTCTGTTTCTGTGTTTAAACAATCTCATTCTTTTAAATAGGAATGTCTGAACAAATTAATTTGTTTTTAATATGTATACATAAAATATTAATATATATTTTACAATTTCATTTAATTGTTAAGTGATAATTTTTTGCATCTAATAAATGGGTTCATTTTCAGACAATCTTTTAACTGTAGTTATCTAACTGAGACAAGTTAAAAAACATTGATGCAGTTGAAATTGCACCCAAGTTTTAATTATACTTATTAAAATACTTAAAATAATTGAAAAAAAGAGATGATTTTACACAAGAACCCTACTGATTTGAATATTAAAATAAAGTAATCTCCAAAGAACTAATAAAAATAAAATGGAGAAAAGCAAGAGTGCACATTAGATTCCTATATGATTTTTGACAAGGTACTGAATTATACAAAATATGATCAATTTGCAATAAGTCCTTTCTAGGTGAAGTATTTTTTTTGCAAACATTTTTAGTTGTCTGTTTCATCGGTCTGAAAGATATTCTGATCTCTTCAAGAAGAGTAGAGAGACATAATAATAGTTCATGTAGAATAGTGCTCTCTAAGGCCATTCCAAGAGCCATCTGTCTCCCCATTTGTTTAAGCTGTGTTGAGGTAGTGACCTCTGAAGGTGTATCGGTCTCTTTCAAAGTTAGCTCCAACCTTACCCTGAAATCAGGTGAGATATGCGAGTTATGCTTCTGTAGCTTTTTATTTTGGCAGTTTTGTGATGATATAGCCTAAGTGGCTGTACAACATGCAGGCAGGAATCAAAACTACATCTGCAGCCAATGATGTGTGTCATTCTGATGTGTGTCATTTCTTAAGTGCCAACCAGTCCTTCTGAACTTGTTCCTACCTAACAATGACCTTATACTCTGCAAAAGATGTTATCTAGTGAATTCCATGAATGCAAGACTATATGTAGACCAAGAATATTTGTAACTTTCAAGTGAATTTTCATATTTCAATACTTTTTGTAGGTGTAAAAGATTATAATTCCAATGGAAAAATGTTATCAGTAATAACGAATAGTGGTGTAAGTTCCCTTGCTTGCTTGCTTCTTTCTTTCCTTCCAAGTTGCCTTTTGCCTTTCAATTTTGTGAATTTGATTATAAGAAGTAACTGCTGCAAAAAGACTGATATGTGTGAGTATACTGAAAGGCACAAATTCTGAATAGATGAGCATATTAGTATCTGACATTTCTTCACTCTTAGAATTACTGTTTTCACTCAAAATAAGCTTTTATATTTGGTGGATATTTGTTGAGTCTGCCACCAGACTTTCCTGGCTGCTCTGAGATTAAAGTTATTTCTTTCCTCTTATCTTTAATGTAGTCACTGATGTGCAGATGATTCTGTCTTAGAATGATCAAATTTGATCCAAATTGAGACACATAGGTTTGACTTTCTCCCTTCAAAGTGCTCAGAGACCACTGCCTTCCTCTTCCTAGAGAGATTGCCTGGCTTCTAAATCCTTTGGTATTTTCTACCGTCTTAGGAGTGTTATTTATGCCTTAAGTTCCTTTTCTGTAAATTGCATATCCCAATATATGTGTTATTCCTCATTTAATGTAATTTATTCTTCAAGACATTAATATGATTCAGTTTGCAAGAAATGGGAAATAAACTCATATTATCTTGTTCTCGTGAAAATGTGGCAAACACAACATTTCTTATTATTGCAGCTTTTTGCTCTTAGATTGCTTTGCAAATTAGTTAGCTTGCATTGTAGCAGTGATCTCTCTTTTTCAGCCAGTGCACCTGAGACATTACAGCAATTCTTTCTAAGTGCTCCTTGGCAGGCTTGATGACAGTGCTATCTGCAGTCTATTAAATAGCTCAGGAAGCCAATACTTTTCTGTCCAAAATTTATTGTTAATATTAAAGTTTGTTTCAGTCTACATATTTTTAAACTTTGTGATTTATTTCTGTTATTTCTCTTCCAAAATTACTTTGTTATTAATATAGCTGATAATATTGGATAGAATTATTAATGCTTGAGGTGAATACTTCTGTTCATTTAATTTTTCACCGTGTTGTTATGTTGTCAGGGACAATTTCCATTTCCTCCTTAAATATTTTTTTCTTTCTGGAATTTTAGCAAGGGAAATTATTTCAAGTACATTTCAAATGTATGGGATTATTTTGTAAATTACAGTGTGTTACAACGTAAAATTTGTCATTCTCCTAGTAAAATTCTGAAATACAAATGTAATCAGGTGAGTATTTGGTTTGCCATTTTGTACAGGATATGAAACTAAACACAGTGGACAGAATTTCTACATTCAACCCAGGATAGATGGTTTTCAAATTGACACACAGTTAGCATTAAACTAACATTTAAAAAAATACAATGATTACATTATGCATAAGATTGCATTACGTATAAGCTCTCGATTAATTCTTTCTCAATTGAGAAATTTCTGTTTTATCTGTCTAGCTAATGAATTTAGATAGTTAATAGAAGTAGGAGAGAGCATTCTTTTAGATCAGTAAATTGTTAGGAATATCCTACATGAATACCCATGAAGCCCATGATGACATTATAGTGGTATTTTTTGTCTCATCTACACAAATTTTGCTAAAGATATATTTATTCAGTATTTTAAAAATGAGCTAATCCACTGCAGAGCTTGATTTTCATCTACAGACAATTTTCAAGAACAGTTCAGTAAGTTTTCTGATTGTTGCCGGCCCTAAAATCCTCACGCCAGAACTTCAATTATATGACTTTAATGGAATTAAGCTAATTTAAGACTAATGAAGATCTTGAAAATCACAACAGTTTCTTCTTTTTAGTACTGTATTTTCATTCAATTGAAGATAGTATATAACACCAGTTTGGTCATTTATTCATTTAATTTCTATAATTAATTTTTAAATCATACAACGCCCTTCAGTCAAAATTATTTTATAATGTAACTCAGTCCTACATAGTATCTCACATTCCTGGCATTAATTTTATTTGGGTGTCTGAGAAGATGAGATGGCTCTCAAAAATCCTGTGGAGGAAAATATTTGCCTGGATATATTTTTATTGTGTTGACTGACGATATATTTTTATTGCTGACTGACTGGCTATATGTATTTGCTTTAATATTTAGTCTTTATACTCTACAACCTCAAATGATTATGAAGATGTTAAAAGTGCCCTGAGAACATATATCATTGTTATTCAGAGCAGAATTCCTTGAGCTATGGTGAACAGATATGTTAGATATGTTAGAGAAAGCTAAGTGTGCAAGGTAGTTTCTTCTTGTGCAAGGTAGTTTCACAGTACCACAGAATCACAGAACCTTCAAGGTTGGAAGGGACCTCTAGAGATCACCTACTCCAACCTTCCTGCTCCAGCAGGCACACCTAGAGCAGGTGGCACAGGGCGGCATCCAGGCAGGTTTGGAGACCTCCAGAGA
Organism: Nothura maculosa; assembly: GCA_032353885.1. NCBI lineage: Eukaryota > Metazoa > Chordata > Aves > Tinamiformes > Tinamidae > Nothura > Nothura maculosa. The sequence goes on from JAUBOD010000151.1 coordinate 4,432,989, forward strand.
AGGAGACTCCACA
>JAUBOD010000151.1:4433101-4464914 GCA_032353885.1 Nothura maculosa
CCCTCTCCAGAAGCTCCACGTCCCTCTTATACTGGGGAGCCCAGAACTGCACACAGTACTCTAGGTGCGGCCTCACCGGAGCGGAGTAGAGTGGCAGAATCACCTCCCTCGACCTGCTGGCAATGCTCCTCCTGATGCAGGCCAGGAGAGGTAAAAAATATGAGGGAAAAATCATAAAGGATAGATACAACCTTAAAATGAGAAGTTGAACACTGTCTGTTAGCTGTTGTTGTCAGTGCTGACACCAGATAGCCTCACAGGATCTCTTACTTTCTTGAAAATGTCATCATTGAACTCTAGTCAGAATCGTATAATGTAATTTAGTTTTAGTGAACAGAGTAAGAGCTGAATGAAGAACATCTGAAGTAAAATGCACTACAAAATAAAATGGATGTTTCAAAAGCATAATATTGATATATGTATAATAGAATATTCTTCTCTGAAAAAGATAGTTAAAATGATAAAGATTTTTTGTTTTTAATTTCAGTTCTGGATGATCTCTCGAGATCTGTCTTTATGGTGCTTGTTTGGATTGTTATCAGTAACTCTATTTTATCCCTATTCTTTAATACTTTTGATTCTCATCAATCTGTTCCTCTTCAGCACATATTTTTATGTAACTGTGACAGAATAATTACTTGGATTAATTCTTTATCTGGATCTATTTTCATTTGTAGGCTTCAAACATGTGTGTGCATACACACTGCTAATCTATCCAGAGGTGCAAGGAGTATCCCACATAGCATTGCATTATGCCATACAGCTACATTCATTTACTTCAGATTCCCTGTACTGGTAGATGATGTAATATTAGTTGGTAAAAGTTTGATTGCTTTCAATACAACAAGCCTCTAGAAACGCATAAATATATTTCCAAAGTTATCCTTAGAAAGGTAACATTAGCTATTTAGATAAGGAATTATCAACATCTCAATTTAAGACCAAACCAGATTGTTTTTCTTTGTTCATAAATGCTGATGTACAGTAGAAGTGTTACAGTCAGGACAGGGAATAAATTTCTAACTGTTTGCTCGGAGCCTTCTTGTCTCAGAATTCTCAGGCAAACAAGATTAATGTCAAAAATGGTGCGAGGAGGCTTATCTGAATCTATTTCAAATGTATATTCATCTCAGTTACCATGACCTCCTGTACTTTCTGAACATAAACTAAAGTTCACTGATCATAGCTGCTTAATGACTCCAAAATGGAGTTTGCTATGGATTTATGAGGGGAAGTAGTCATATTCTTTTAGTCATAGTAATAACTCAATCCTGTGAGATACAACCCATTTGCGAAAAGACTGAGTCATTGATCTGACATTCGAGAAACATATGCTGTGATAGCTGTTGGATTAAAACAAAAATTTTATCTAATCTTAAAGAATCAAAATCATACACATGAATCTTACAGGAAAAAAAAGAGTAAAATTTTCTTTTTTGTTTTCTTTTTTTGACATGTAAATCAAAAAGACTCAAGTCAATTTTTGCTTTGGACAGTTCTCTTTTGCTTTTTTTCTTTTTACACAGCTTTTAATTGATGTTATAAATCTTAAAATATCTTTATTTTACTGTACAAAACAAAGAAAAGTACATTTTTTTTATTTCCACAATACTAAGCTTCTGTTGCAAATCATCAATCTGCTTTGAGAGAAAAGAACTGAGATGCAGTCATGAAATATGTTTTTTTCTACAGTTTTCTGAGTATGAAATGTAGAACAGCTGCTCTTAAAAAAATAAATAAATGTCTTTTTTGAAGTATTTTTAAAAAAGAAACAATCTATAGAGGTTGAAAATATTTTTCATTTATTACATTATTATATAGCATTTATAAGACACTCAGCATAGCGCTGTTTTTATTTATAACAAGAATTTACACTTTTACACTCTGTTAATTTAAGGAATTTGAAATCACTATATTCTACTGATATTATTGAGGATACATGAACATTAAACCCTTTTGCAAACCCAGTAAGAAAATTACAGTTAACATCTTAACACAAAAAAGTGAGTTGAAGATGAATTCAAATTACTTCACATTTTACTCACCCCAAGTTGCTATGTGTGTAACTGCAGTTGTCTCCTGTGAGAAATGCAGATACTTGTCTCCTCATCCAAAGAAGCTGTCTCCTTAGCTCTCTTTCCTGGGTCTCCTAATTCCCGTTTGTAGGTTTGTAGGTGTATGTTTTGCCTTTTTGACATCCATGGAGATTTTGCAGTTAAGTGCGGGAGCATGATGGCAGGCTGTGGATGGGAGGATGGCCAGACTCTCCTTATATCATTGTTCCTCCTGACATAGAAATGGAATGGAAAATAGAAATAACTTAAATAATACAAAGTGTGAAGATATCTAGAAGACTTTTTTGAGAGAAGGATGATCACAGGGGCAGCTAGTACCAGAGGTGGCAAAGGTGCCAGGCATCAGGTGTTCCTTGAAGCGCAGTTACAAACATTATTATTCATCTATGTCCCTCTTCTCTGTACTTGATCCTGAATTAGGTGTCTTTTCAGGAAAATATTTACCTCAGAGTAGACATCAGTGTTCATCCTGTAGTTCTGTGAAACTCTACACTGAAATTCAAAGGGAGATGGAGTGTGAAATCTCCAAATCATCAAGGACAACTTTTACAGATAATATGAATTGAAACGTGGCATGATTTTTTTTTAATATTAGGAGCATCCTTTAAATATCTTTGCAAAAGAATTCATGAAAAACCTGTCTAATAGGAATAGCTCAGAGGCATATTTAAAGTAATGCCTCCTAAATGAAATCTTAACCTTCAACCTTCATTTTCAAAAAGCATATTCTCTAATTAGATCATGCTCTTTCTATTTAAGTGAAAGTTGTAATGCTGATTAAGTTATATATCGAGGGAAAATTTGCCCCTACAAGGTCAACATCTGTTGACTTAGAAACTAGAAGACATAATTCAGAATTTGAAAGCATAGCTGCTTCTAGTAGGGTTAATTAAAATCTATCTCATAATGTCCTGAGAATTTGTAAAAAATGCAAGCAGTAAGGGTAACCAAAGCTGAAGGGGCTTTATTTTTTTTCCATACTCTGATATGCATTGCAGAGATCCAGCCCCCACACAAGTAGGTTAATCCATGACCTTGGACACAATCACGTTTGATTGTGGGTTTTTCTGTTTTTTTAGGTTTTTTTTTTTTTCTTCCCTGAGTCTTCTGCACAGGAATACAATTAGGAAAGAAAAAGCTTAATAACATTAATGATTGGTACTCAAAGCTCAAAAGATAATTGGTTAATCTGAAATTCTGAGTGTGATTTCATGCTGTAATCCTTGTTAATATATTTTCATCTTTCTTACGCTGTAGACTGTGTAATAACTTCATTGCTGTAACATTGCTTAGACTTTTTCTTTTTGAAGCCCCCAAAATATTTAGCTCTTTTGTGAATACTGGTGGGAAAACATCCTATTTCAGGGATGAGCAGAAGATGTATGTCAAGAGTTACTATACATGTATTTTTTTTCCTGTATATCTCAGAAAGGTTAAGGTTAGAAGGGACCTCTAGAGATCATCTAGTCCAAGCTTCCTGCTCCAGCAGGGGCACCCAGAGCACACGCCCCAGGGTGGCATCCAAGTGGGTTTTGAAGACCTCCAGAGAGACTCCACAACCTCCCTGGGCAGCCTTTTCCAGGACTCTGTCACCCTCACAGAAAAGAAGTAATTCCTCTCATGGAGATGGACCTTCCTGTGTTGCAACTGACACCCATTCCCCATTGTCCTATCACTGGTCATCACTGAGAAGAGCTTGGCCCCTTTCTCCCTACATTCCCCCTTCATGAACTTACATGTTAATCATGTCCTCTCTCAGCCTTCTCTTCTCCAAGCTGAACAAGCCCAGCTCACACAGTCTCTCCTCGTACTAGAGATGTTCTAGTTCCTTAATCATCTTTGTCGCTCTCCACTGGACCCTCTCTAGGAGCTCCACGTCCCTCTTATACTGGGAAGCCCAGAACTGCACACAGTACTCTAGGCGCAGCCTCACCAGAGCTGAGTGGCAGAATCACCTCTCTCAACCTGCTGGCAATGCTCCTCTTGATGCAGCCAGGATCCGTTTGGCCTTGTCGGCCACAAGGGCGCTGCTACCTCATGGGTAACTTGGTGTTCACCAGGTCTCCCAGCTCTGTCTCTGCAGAGCTGCTTTCCAGAAGGTCAGCCCCTAATCTGTTCTGCTGCCTGGGGTTATTCCTCCCCAGGGGCAAGACCCTATATTCTCTCCCTCTCTTCCTCTCTCCTTCCCCTCCTCCCTCATATATATAATATATATATAAAATATATATGTATATCCTCTAAATATTTTAATTTTGGCCACAAGCAAGCCAAAAAAAGATAGAAATCTTAATTAATACCTTTCAGTTTCAAATAAGAAAACTTTTATATCTGTTTATTCTGGGATACGTAAATATCTTATATAATTTTATTCTCTTTCTTGTACAAAATTACTATAAAAGAGTGGATCTACCTGTATGAAGATAGAGGTTTGGCTGAGTTTGGAGTAACTGCAATTCCCCTTTCATACAACAATTCTACAGAGATGAATACTTACTCATAATAATCTACATAAAGAATAAATGGAATTACCAATCATTTAAAACATTCATGAACAATATAAGATTTAAATATCACCATTTTATTAGTTGAAAGAGCCAATAGGACACAAGAAATGAAAATATGTCCCTAAATATTAGAATGAGTACTTTATTCGTCTTTGCCACATAAATATAGCCTTTTTTTATTTAGTCTAAATTTGAATCAGTTACATATTTTTATTTGTGCCTTTCAAACTACTTAAGAGTTTCCTGGATTTCTTCTGTCTCACCATACTATTTTATACTTTTTGAGATTACTCAGAATTTTATAATATATGTTAATTTTCAGGTCATAAAAAATCAGTGGTAACAGGTATAGACAATGTGTAATATTAGACCTTTATTGGGCTTTACAGGCCTCATTACATTTTTCATTTTCTCAAATGCTTTTCAAGCAAGCAAAAATTTTAAACAGACAAATAATAGTGAGAATATAACTTTAAGTAAAACCTGTCTGTATCCAGGGTACTTCCAACTATTCCAATACTCTGAATTCAGGGCGCATATATATGGGTTGAAATACTAGCTACAGAATTTTGTGATAAAAAGTCACTGATCCTTCACTGTTGTAGATCTATGTCCGAGTCGATGTGAGTTGCAATCAAAGCAATTCAGTCAAGTCGATTTCAGCCTGCAGTTTCCAAGTTACCTTTCTAAAATTTTAACTGATTCAAAATCTATCAAATTCAAAGCAAAGAGAACAAGTAGATATAAGTTTGTGAAATCAAGTACTGTGAGAATGTACTAATGATTCATTTGTTAAATATTAACACTAAAGATAAATATTCATCCACATTAAGGTCACACTACATTAATACACTAATATTTTAATACTAAAACACTAAAATACTTACCTAGTAAAATATTGACATACTAATATATTATTTTTAACTACCTCAAAGGAGGTATTAACCTGTACATTGGAAAAATGAATTTGTCAGTTTAAAGTTAGAATGTCATCACTGCTAGGAAATTCAAGACAGAGAGAGTGTTACTTCTGGGCTTGTCTTATTTTAGCTATCTATTCCTAACTGAAAAATAAGAATTTAGTAAAAGCATGAGAGTAATTTATATGGAAAGTTTGAAAATCTTATTACCTAAAGGCAATCCCAAAGCATAGTTGGAAAGTTTAGCTCACCTGTGCTTTGAGAATCAAAATAAAAATGAGAAGGCCAGCCAGAGCTTAGAAATTCTGGACCCATGAGTCAATGTTCCGAAGGGAGTTGTAAAAATATGCTGATAAACTGAATACTGAAAAATATGTAACCCTGTCAGGCTGAAGCAGAATAAATTAGAGCAGCAGATTTCTTGTCACATGAGGTTCAGCTGTGTTTGCTCAGCTGCAGGACTTGTTTGTCACAGGGTGTATTCCCACTCTCCATTTACACAGTGCTCGACCACGGGCAGAGCAGCTCCTGAGAAAAACACTTGCTTCAGAAGTTCTCCCTCCCTGCAATCTCATGATACTAATTTGCTTCATGTTAGCCAAAAAATTCAAAAGAGAACTATTCTTAATGCCTGCTTACACTTTAGGTATAGAGAGTGCTATGTGAGCTGACAGACATTATACTTAAGCCTCTTGCCATCATCTTCGAAAAGTCATGGAGAACAGGGGAGGTGCTTGAGGACTGCAAGAAAGCCAGGGTCACATTACTCTTCAAAAATGGGCAAGAAGGAGAACCCAGGCAACTACAGGCCATTCAGCCTCACCTCCATCTCTGTGAAAGTGATGGAGCAGCTCATCCTGGGTGTTGCCTCCAAGGGCAGGGAGGACAAGAAGGTACTTGGGAATAGAAAGCATGGATTTGCCAAGGGGAAATCATGCTTGACTAACCTAATTGCCTTCCATGATGGAATGATTAGCTGGGTAGATGAGGGGAGAGCAAATGATGGATTTTAGCAAAGCTTTTCACATTATCCTCCTGCCTCACAGTATCCTCCTGCGCAAGCGCCAGGAGTGTGGGATAGATTAGTGGATGGTGGATTAGCAATTGGCTCGACAGCAGAGCTCAGAAGATTGTGATCAGTGGCACTGAGTCCAGCTGGAGGCCTGTAGTTAGCAATATCCCCCAGGGGTCAGTCCTGTCCTTGGTCCAAGCCTGTTCAATTTATTTATCAGTGACCTGGATGAAGGGACAGAGTACCCCCTCAGCAAGTTTACTGATGATACCAAATGGGGAGGAGTAGCGGATACCCTAGAGGGCTGTGCTGCCATCCAGAGGGACCTGGACAGACTGGACAACTGGGCGGTGAGAAACCTTATGAAGTTCAACAAGAGCAAGTGCAAGGTCCTGCATTTGGAGAGGAATAACCTCTGGCATCAAGACACATAAAGGGTTGACCTGCTGGAGAGCAGCTCTGTTGAAAGGGACCTGGGCATCATGGTGGACAACAAGTTGACCTTGAGACAGCAGTGTGCCCTGGTGGCCAAGAAGGCTGAAGGGAACCTGGGGTGCATTAAGAAGAGTGTATCCAGTAGGTCAAGAGAGGTGATCGTCCCCCTCTACATAGCCCTGGTAAGGCCAACTCTGGCGACTATGTTCAGTTCTGGGCTCCCAGTACAAAAGGGATGTCGAGCTGCTGGAGAGAGTTTGCCAGCACAGGGCTACGAGGTTGATCTGGGGCTTGAAACATCTACACAGCAAGGAAAGGCTGAGAGCTGGGCCTTTTTGGCTTGAAGAAGAGAAGGCTCAGGGGGTCCTGATCAGTGTGTACCTCGAGGAAGGGGGTGAGGAGGAGAAGGTGGCCTCTTTTCTGTGGTGGCCACTTATAGGACCTCAGGAAACGGCCACAAACTGAAGCACCTGAACTGAACTGAAGCACCTGAACTGAAGTGTATGGGCAGCCTGCCTGCCTTCTAGATTACAAAATCTTTTATTTAGTTGATATTAATAATAGGGATCTGAAGTCCACTTCATAAATTAGCTGAAGTCTTGATTATGATTGACAGCAAAATGGCAGAGTGTTGTTTTCTTCAAGTCCTTGCAAGTCTTTACTTGCAAGGACTTGCAAGTCTTGCAAGACTTGAATTTTTGAAAAGGACCTTAAGGAAAAAAATTCTTGACAGTGAGGGTGACAGAGGCCTGGAACAGGCTGCCCAGAGAGGTCGTAGAGTCTCGTTCTCTGGAGATCTTCAAAACCCGCTTGGATGCTGCCCTGTGCCATGTGCTCTAGATAACCCTATGTGTGCAGCTGGGTTGGACTAGGTGACCTCTGGAGGTCTCTTCCAACCTTTATTGGCTACTTGGTTGAGTTTTTGTCACTGTTACTTTTTTTCACCTTTTCAATTTTACTCTCTAAGTAAAGGGAATTTAAGTAAATGGCTCTGAAATTGTTGATATTCACTGCATTTTTTTCATGATCAGGTGCATTGGATATAATTGTTTTCAGAATATAAAATTAGGCTTTTAGTACAGATATAAAGCAAGAAGCATTTTTACAGAAACTAACTAATCGAAAGCATGAAATAATGATATTGACAAATCAAATGAACAAATGTAATAAAAAAATGTAAAGTAAGACTTTGATGTGTGATATGGATAACACTTTATTAATATCATTGAATAATAATGAACATTTTTAATAAAAATCTTATATTTCTAGAAGAATATAATTGTAAAGCTTCCTTAGATCTTATAACAGACAAACTCAAAAAGCAGTCACTCAAGTTAGTCACTTCATTTTTTTGCTTGCATATCTTTTTGTCCTTTCTTAAGCCTTACTACAGTTTTTCTCTTATTTGTATATCATGTTTCTGACTTTTAGCTAATTTTTATTTTTTTGTAATTTACTTTCACAAATTCCAGCTATTGATCACCTGCTTCACACAGGAAAGCATTATTTCAGTCTTCCTCTCTTTTATTCTTGTAGTTACTATTTTATTTAGAAGATAATGTCAAAAGGAGTTGAATATTGTCATTGGATAATGATCTCACACTGCAAAACGAATTTCAAGACATTATGAAAAATAAACAGTGAATTGAAACAGAGACATTTATTTTCAAGACAGGAAAGCATCTTCCAGTCACATATTCAATGTTCTTCACTAGGTTGCCATCAAATCAGACTATTTGTTTTGAAAAAGTCAAATAGATGAGAGCCCCAGGTAGACTAACAGTTTTCTTACTTCACTTCTGAACTCACCCAAAGTTGCATTTTTATTATCTTATGATTACAATTAAAAAATAACTAACTTTGGACAAGAAAGACTGCTAAGAACAGGAAGATATGGAATATTTTTCTTATATTCTTCATTAGCAAGGCAATGCCATGGCAAATACTATTCAAGTCCTATTTCTAATCCTCTGTTTGAATAAAGGAATATTCCTTCAAAAACAGCGAGAAAAATATGTATAATACACATGCTTTTTTCTTGCTTTGACTTTTGTTGCTGTTTTTGTTCGAGTTTACTTTTCCTCCACTATATGGGAAGCAGACATCACTAGTTCATGTAAGCTGATAATTATATTACAGGTTGGTTTAGTGAGATTAGTGCTTTTTTTGGTAATTATTATGGTAATATACTGCCTATGATTCACACAATTCTATTAATTACTATGTGATTGCTTTAGTATTATAATTTACTTCTTCTGAACTCTCAAGTTTTTTATACTGTCATATGGTGGTTGATTTTATTAGGATTTTTTTTTTCTGATTGGAATTTCATGTTTCCATGAATCAACTCTTTCACACTTTAGATTTCTGAAGTTCATACAAAACAGGAAGTTGTTATTTTTGCTTCAATCCTGATGTTCACAAATGTCCTTAAAGTGCTCCTTGTCCTATGCATGAAACACCCTGTGGAGCTGTTACCCCATAGCATATGCTGTGCAGTCATTAGAAGTCAACAGATTCCCTATGTCTCAATCTCTACTTCTAAGAATGGTGTCTCAAGTGAAGGAAATCATAAAAGGGATCATAATTTCTTCAGGAAATTATTCAGCAAAACACATTCTGTGGCAAAAATGTCACTCCAGCATTTCAACTGTGTAGAGGATCAAGAGTTTTCAGCAACAGAAATGTGTCACCATTTCCCTGTCTTCAACAGGAGAGATGATGCACTGTAAAGAATGAAGAAATTAGTCCTGAAGAAATAGTGTTTACAAAGAGAGCATGGCGAGTTGACACAATCTAAAGAATAACAGCAAATAGAATAACAACTCTAGAGTAACAACTTGGGCAATTCATATTTCCTATTTATAGAAAATTTGCCCTATTATAATATTTCTGTCTTGCAAATGGCATAGAGGAAAGCTAGGGGTATATTCTTTTGAATTCTCAGAAAATCTCTTTTTGGGGCAAGAACAAATGTTATATAAACCAAAGGCCAAACAAAACAGGAAATTCATGCCCACTTGATGCTGCATAAGTATTATAATTTTTACACTACAGGGAGATGCTCAAAAGATTATAATTTTTTCTAGTATCTTCATCAAGGATTTTTTTTCCCTCAAATTCAGAATTTGTATACATTTTATGAAGAAATATTAAAATGGTGACTAGGTATGGATATATCTAGTAAGTTTGATTAATACTAGTTATAAAAATCAAGACCATGTTTCAGTCAGGATACAGTAGAGTTTCACTTTTTTTTTTTTCCCTTTCTCTAAATTGGGAACCTACAAATTCAAATTTTTGTTCAGATTTTAAACACAGACCAAACTTTTATCTTATACTACCACATAATAGAAGTTTTATACTTCAGTAAAATACTGAATCAAGACTTCCTAAGGGAAGCATAAATATGGCAATCCTGTTAATTATGTGTGATGGTACCATTTATCATTCTCTCTTGGAGTAAAAAAAAAAAAAAAAAAGAAAAAAGAAAAAAAAAGAAACAATACAAAGTGCTCTAGTTTCAGATTTCCAAAATGAGTATGCAATGACTGTTTCTATGAAGTTAGAAGATAGCAGTTCACCTTTTGTTCATTTTATATATTTATATATGTCTATATATAAAATTTTGTATGCTTTAATTATAAAAGCTATTATATGAAATTAAATCTTGTTCTCTTCACATGCAGCGTACTCACTTCATCTAAAGCAGAAGATTTCATGGGAGCAAATTAAACTTTCTCACAGCTTAAAAGTAATGTGAAGGTGTCATAATTCTTATTTCTTTTTAATGCATAGTCTGAGTGTGTAATGAAGCTTTTACCTAATGTTATGCTTCTTACTAGTATTTTTTTTCAGGATGAAAAAGACTGGCAAAATGTATTCAAATTTTAAGAGATAAATTAAAGATAGACAGCATTTGATGGCACAGTTCATCAATCTTTACGCTTAAGAAAAATATGTCCTTTGAAAATAAATGTATGTCAACAAAATTATCTGCAGCATCAAAATCTGCTGTACTGGTGCCTAGTTGCATCAATAGAGTTTCTCAAAATCTCTAAGACTTGAGAATGTAATAAATTTTTTGTCATTTCGTACAACATGAAATGTTTGCACATTTTCATATCTGTATTTTCAGCTATCTGACACACATTGCAAGTAAGGTAGCAGTGCTAGTTCTGAGATTTTCACTGCTAAATGTAGCCCAGATTTTCCTCTTATACTTCGTAATCTAAAACACATTTAGTAGATACGTGATATTAGATGGGATGAATCTAGGCATTCAACATTGCTAAGTAGTGGCTATTTAAGTATTTGATGCTTTCTCTCCAGCTCTGGAAATTTCCTTCCACAGCTATTACCTTTCCCCTCTTGGTGACATATTTTCTAAATAACTTTATCTCATATTCTGAAAATATAGTCCTCCTTACAGTAATGATTCTTTTTATCCTGATTTCCTGCAATATGAAATATTCTAGGTGGATGAGAAAAGGATTATTTTCATTACTCAAAAATTACTTTTGCTTTCATAAGAAAAGCAAGAATATTTTTACTAGTTTACATAAAAGGTGATTTTTATTCAAAATCAAAACATGTATATATATAAGAAGCAGTGCAAAAATGTCTCAGTTTCCACTCTCCCACTAATTAAAGTATATTTACAAGCTGTGTAAAATGAAAATCCATATCCCTAATTCCATTCAGTTAAATCATTGTAACCTGAGTCTCCTGTATACCTAGGAAGTGCTTTACCCACTATTAACTGCTCTGCTATGACATTTTCTGTTTCTTCTGTTGAAGCTGGCCTAACTAGCAGCTAAATATTTATCAGATTTGGGACTTAAACTTTGATTTCCTGAGTAGCAACTGTAATGTCAGGTCAAGGAAAGGCTTATTTTCCTGCATTTCACTTAGGAATGGAAATAAAAGTGACATACAATGTCAAAGTCTGACAACTGCATGGAGTTCAATATTAATATCAACGATGAAATTATACCGAATGTACATCCTCTGATAGAAGTCATGGTTTTTATATGTATTTTCTTTGTTATGTCTTTGGATATTCATACTTCAGAAAAACTTTTAGTTCATCATAATAAGATCATGCGAGGTAACTAGATTTTCCACAATCTAATATCCTGATATTTGGCTTTATCTTAACTGCATCTCACTAATCTTGTTGTATTATGCAACATCTTGTTCGCAATCTTGTAAATGAAAAGACAACATAATTATGTGGACATCTTTTTCTTATCTGCTCATTTACTATTTGTTTTAATGGGAAATAACAAAATTGGGATGCACTGTATATTTATTGTCATTTTGAAGTGTTCAACACAATAGGAATGATTATAAGGAAATACTAGGTTCAGAAGTATTACACATAATATTTCCATCTCTTTACATAGTTTTGTAAAATTTCTATGTCAGTTATCCCATCATATTGGGTTCACTATATTCCTGATTTATCATAGTTTGCCTACAGGCAGTTTTTTATATTTTTGTATTTACTTGATGTTTGTATATAACAAGACTTCACCTCAAGAAGAAAACAGGAAGCCAGCACTTATACTGCTACATTAAAATAATTACTCTTTACATGTAAATAGGTCACGGATCAATCTAAACAGATTGTTGCAATGGACTAGTTAGATAGTCTGTTTAATACCTGACATGAATACCGCAATTTAACAGCAAACAAGTCCAACCACACATATTTGTTTTCAACAGTCCCCAAAGATTATTTGCAACTCTCACTTACACAATACAGATGACATCTGTTTCTGGAAAAGTACGTTTGGCCAGTTCATTTCTGGATCCACACGCAGGGTTCCTTGAACATTCTTCCATGCCATATGTCAGGGATTCATAATATTTTAAAGTCTAACCAGTAAAGGCTGATATGAAGAAAGCATTCAGCATCTTGCTCTTTATGGAAACTCCATGTTCTTTATGGTCAAGTCCCTTGTCTCATTTACTAGTCATTCCATATTTTCCTTAGGCTTATTTTTGCTGCTTATGTAGTTACAGATTTTGCCTTTCTTAACTTCATCTCTAGTTGGAACTCTATTGTTCCACCATGTAATGTGTCATTGCTTCCTTTTAATGTCTGAGGTTAGTCAGGAGCTCCTTATTCGTCCTTGAAGACCTCCTGCTGCTTTTGCTTGGTTTCCTACATATTGTATTTTTCACTTTGCAGGTTGTAGGAAGTGATTCTTTAATATCACCCAGATTTTATGCACTTCTTTTCTCTCTATGACTATTTTGCATGGCTCCCAAAGAGGTCAAACTCTACTGTTCTGGAATCACAATTTCTGCATTTCTCCTTCCTCGTGCTTCATGATGCTGAGGTCCTCCCTCTTCTGCTCTTTGGAAATTTCTGTATTGTATTTATCCATAGAAGTTTTCTCAAGTTCTCATTATTATCTTTCATGTGTTTTTTTAATGTACTTTGTCATCTTTTTATTACCTCCAACCTTAGCCAAATTTAATTTCTATCTTTCCCTTCTTTTTCTGCTCATTATTCTATATTTTCTTCACTCTCCATTTGCGTTAGCTATTGAGTGACTACTATTGAATGTCTCTTGGAAAAAAAGAAAGATTTGCTCTTCTTATTTCTTTTTTCTCTTTTAAATGTCTCTTTTTTGTGTCATTTTTCATCTACTTTCCTATTTTTTTCTTATATTCTGCTTGCCGATCTATCCTTGCTATTCCTTTAATTTCCTCTATTAAGTTAAGTTAAAAAACTTGTTCTCCAAAGAAATTTTCATAAAAACAAAGTTGGGCAGTAACTGCAATATATGCCTTTTGTGGATCCTTTCTCTCGTATTCCAAGCTTCTGTCTTTCATCTCTTCTTTTCTCTATGTTTGAACAACAAGATTACTTATATCCGTTGTCCATTACTTTGGACCTTTGCTTTGGACATCTGTTGTCTATTACCTTCGCTGGTTTATAATATGGTGATGATAGTCTATCCTCAATTTACAAACCTCAACACATAAAAGAAAACACAAAGGAAGCCACAAAAACAAAAATTTTAATCCAACAGAAGCAGGAGATACTGTATTTAATTACTAGGAGTTTTCATGAAAAAATATTTCTTTTCCAGAATTTAAGGAAGAAAAGCTGATTCTTCTATTAAATAGTCAAAGAAAGTATAATACCACACAGTCTTTTAAAAGCTAGAAAAATATGATAGCACTTGCTAAGCTTCAGAGTAAATTTTAAGGGGAAGTTAAATTATTACATGCTAAAAAAATTATTTCAGTTGAATTAATGAAGTGTAAATGTACACATGTTGTACAGTTTAAAGAGAATAAGGAGAAACACATAATTCTTTATATTCCTAACTTCAAGTTCACTATGACTATTGTTTTTCCACTATCTTTTCCATTGATAACACTTTTTTTTTCTGAAATGCATCTAACTGAAACATTTATTATGAAAAATCAATTAAGTTCCAATTCTTTGCCTGCCTGCAGTCATTTCATCAATGAATTAGTGACCCAAGGAATATTTATGTAATTATGAAATGTCAGATGATGTACTACATCTTTTCTGTTTGCTGGTTTAATACATTAATTCCTCAAAAATTGTGTTTATATTCTCTGATTATAATTCTTACATATAATTCATTTTATTTTTCATTGAAGCCTTGACCACCAATGCAAGTAGAAAAGACAATTTTTTTTTTCTTTCTCCCTTTTCATGCCTCATCTGTAAATATACAATGACAGCATTACTTTATTTCACACCAACTGAGGATGTGCAGTGAATCACAGCATCTCAAAAATTTATTTCCCTTCTCGGAAACAATCAGCTGTTGTTCAGCATTTTGCAGTAATGCTTAGAATACTGTTACTGAGATCTCATGTCAAGTATAAAATTAACTTCCAGTCAACAGTGTGTGTTATATTAGCTTGTCTAATGGCCTGCAGTCAGACTACCTTGGGCTCTGATCTTTTTAAATCTAAGAAGCTAAACAGCTTCAAACTGATTACTTGGTTTATTGACCTCTGTGACATAAAGTGCCACAGAGAATGGTGTTAGTAGTTGGGTAGGAATTGTTCCTCCTTCTGAGTAAATATGGAATTGTAGCTTCAGCATGGGATTGTAAGCACTGTGTGCTGCTGAAGGTCTTATCCTTTCCAGTTTCAGACTATCTTGATTTTTTGTAAGGTTTTTGTGTCACTTTTATTCACTCAGCATCCTTTTTGAAGTCAAATGCATATGCTAGCAATATAGCTTGCTTTGGCTCATTTTCTGCATCAGTTTAATATTCAATTAATAATGTGATAACTGATAATATTAACAACTTTGTACATCCCTTACTAGCTCTTTTTCCTATTAAACATAGAAGTAATATTCTACAATGCTAATTTTGATTCCATAGATTGGAGTGCTTCAGTAAGGAAAAGTAAATTATTTCTCCATTCTTTTTTTTTTTTTATAGTAGCTTAATGTTATGAGATGAATATGTCCATGACCTCCTATATTCTTCTTTTGTGCTCAGAGAGGTTTTAGAATTACACGTCCTATTGAAAACAAAGCTTGGTTTGTTCCAGTGCTCAATGAGGCTCACTCTTATTTACATTACTCTGTAATCTCTGGTCCTACAAAATGTAAAATTGAATGTTCTTCTTAACCCAAACCTTCTCGCAGTTTTATTTCTAGTTGTGAATCACTCCACCAAAACTCAGACAGTATGTTATAAAAATCTCTTTTTTAACAGAAAATTAAAGTTTGTTTTCTTCTAACAAAAGAGACTTTTTAAATAATGTTTACTAAACAAATGTGTTGCCGTGATCCAAGTCCAATGCAGGAAAGACCGAAACACTTCTTACCTGATCTGACGCAATTTATCAGAATTGGAATTATAGGAATTACTGAACATGACATCACAAAATTTCTTTCCAAAATATTTGATGGGGAAAAAAGAAACACTTCCACTGTCTATTTTTACCTACTTTTGTAAAGAATTTCTAGAGTGACCCTCTGCTGTCTTTATCTCTGCTCATTCATTTCCTCTTCCTGACCTATATATATAACAGTTTCTACATTATCCACCTATATAAATCTAGCAGGTTTCAATTAAATAACCTTTCCACCATGAAATTAAGGGAAATAGCTTCTTCACACAGATGTACAAATTGATAATGAAGTAATTTTGAAGAATTCATGTGGACTAAAATGAAGACAGCTTTCACTGTCCTGGAAGGAAATGCTTCATTTATGGAAACATGTAGGATAATTGAATGAGGGTGATGAGATAAATAGACAAAAATAAATATATAAATATTTTTAGCAAAAAAGTCAAGTGTCTATTGTTATTTTTGTTGTATTAAGTACATTACTAAACTTTAATACAGACTTAGATTACACTTTCTCACTTGGTAACACAAAAAAACCTGCTTTGGGATTACAAATCCTAGCCACCAATCTTGCAATGAGATCATTCAAGATTGTCTTTTCTTTCCTATCTTGTATTAGGTGATTTTTGTCATAAACTATACTTACTGGACTGCCTGAAAGGTTGCCATCTGAAAAGCTCATTTTTTGCTTCCAAAAAAAAACATGGTGTGGTAAATATATGCCATCGCTGAAAGAAGAATAAAGAAAACCCTCAAATATCTGACTATACATGACCTTATTTTTCAGTCAACTTTATTTGTATGTGCATACATTTTACAATATTGAAGATGAGAGATGATAATATTGTTGTCATGTTTATACATCATATTTTTTACTCACTTCCTCCTTTTTAAATAGGCATCTTTCCAACAGATTCCTTTTCTTTCAGTAACAAGGGTTTATGAAAAGTTATGTGATTCATTCAGGAACAGCTAACACTATCCAAAAAAAAAATTATGATTTTTAATACCTTGTAGCTTATTTTCTTATTTTATGCTACTTATTTTAGAAGTATCTGGAAGAGGTATCTCTGAAAAAAAAAATTTCTCAAACAATTGAGTGCATTAGTACCTCCAAAGAAAAAGTAATAAAAATCATGACATAAGGTTACATGATAGCCATATAGTTCAGTCCTCTTCAAGACAAATATTGTTTGGTTAGATGTCACTGTTGGTAAATGTGTTGTTAGGTGTCACTATAATAGTTTAATGAAGGTCACTAAAGTTTGTTAGTGCCTTTCATGGACTTGTGAGGTTTGTACCTTATTCCTATTCCATCTTTCTTTCATCTGGATGGATGATTTGGCAAAATATGAAGTCTTTTTTTTTCTTCTTGAGAGGAGAGAGTGAGTAGGGGAAGGTGGATGGTAAGCAGTTCTTTGATAGTCATTGTAATAGCTGCCTTCTTTTGAAGCTGTTAGCATTACACTGTTGTTTATTATTTTAGGTTGCTAAAATAATAAACTGACAGTCAGTTTCAACTTAATCCTAGCTACTAGCTAGCTAGGATTACTACTAGCTTGTTGTTTGCATTTTCTGTGACAAAAGCACAAATTAACAGAGTTTCTAGGTGTAGATGGGACTCTTCTCAGTCTTATGGTGCAATTCATCAGCTTTTGTACTGAGCCTTTGTTTTGCTAAGGACTTCTCCCAGTTATCCTCTCCCTGTAACCAATTTACATGCAGTCAAACCATTTTAAACATGTTATTTGAAAACGATAAGAGATTCCGATATTATCAGTCCTTTAGCTCCTTCATTTTTCAATAATAGAAGTAGTTTTCCAAAATTAGTATTGCCTCTGCCTAGATTTTAAAAGATAATAAACTCCATATGTTATATAGGACAGAAACCTTTACATATGATAAAAACATCACAACTGCCTGCTGCTGGGAAGGGAATCTGTTATATCTTCTTTGTTTTATATGTGTTTCTTTCTTTCTTACTTTTCCTTAATTGAGACTTCATTCTACACAAGATATTTTGTTGGAATTGTAAGCATACCATCATTAGAACTATACCTCAGAAAGTCGAGCCATTTCTATGTGGTCAGCTGCCAGATTTTGTTACAGATTGTAGAGAACTGCAAGAAAAAGTCTGAGTCCATGATTCTCACTTATTGTAAAATATGACACTCTGTGTGTCACATGTTAGATATGACCCCATCCAATCAAGAAACGCAGATTAGCTTTTGGAAGCTGATGGGATGAATATCATAACGTGGTGATTTAGGTGATAGGATTCAGGTCTTTTACGTCCTTAATATATATGATCTTTTATTATCTACAATTAAAGAAGATGTATAATAACAGCAGGTGTTTATGCTGGGGGAAATATAGCTTTAGCTATATCTATATATATATTTTATTCTACTTAAAACAATCTCTGGGTTTTGAAGTCTATATTATATTTTTATTCCTTTTTTTTTTTTAAATGAACCTATTAACTCTAAGCAACTGGGGCATTAACAAGTTAATTCCTCTTTCTTCTTTACTTCAAAATAAAACTAATTTCCATCCTAAGGCATTGTTTCCCCTTTATTTTAAGTTAAAGACAATCTAATTAATAAGACAACGTGATGAAGAAATCCAACAAAATGACAACGGAAATAAATCTAGATTTAAATGATCTTTTTTATTCTGCATTGCTGAGTATAATGCTATGCTATTCCCTGAAACTGTTTCACACTTTGAAAATATAGAGAAAAAGATAGTGACTCAGGCAGTGAGGTTGACTGAGAACTGGCTGGATGACAGAGCTCAGAAGGTCCTGATAAATGGGGCAGAATCCAGTCAGAAGCCTGTGGCCAGTGGTGTCCCCTGGGGATCAGTACTGGACCTGGTGCTGTTCAATTTATTAATCAATGACTTGGAAGAGGGCACAGAGTCACCCTGAGCATGTTTGTGAAATATCCCAAGCTAGGTGGAGGGGCCGACACTCCAGAGGGCTGTGCTACCATCCAGACGGGACCTGGAAAGGCTGGAGAGCTGGGCAGAGAGGAACCTCATGAGGTTCAAGAAGGACAAGTGTAGAGTACTGCCCCTGGGGGAGGAGAAACCCCAGGCACCAGGACAGAGCTGACCTGCTGGAGAGCAGCTCTGCAGAGACGGACCTAGGAGTCCTGGTTGACACCAAGTTACCCATGAGTCAACAGTGCCCTCCTGGCCAAGAAAGCCTATGGGCTCCTGGCTGTATCAGGAGGATGTTGCCAGCAGGCGGAGGAACGGGATTCTGCCCCTCTGCTCAGCTCTGGGAAGGCTGGAGTACTATGGACAGTTCTGGGCTCCTTAGTGTAAGGGGAATGTGTGTAACCGTGGGCTAGGGCTATGTGCTCCAGGTGTCCCTGCTTGAGCAGGAAGGTTGGACTAGATGATCTCTGGAGGTCCTTTTTCAACCTCAACCATTCTGTGATTCTATGAATCTGTGACTATTTGGAGAGAGGACGTCAGAGCAATGATTCAAGATATTTCACTGTTCACCATATGGTCAGAGCAGTAGCAGTTTTTTCTGATACATTACATATTATGTATATTGTTAGACTTCTACAGAATGCATTCAACTGGAGGGCAGAGGTAGGGTTCAGCCAGTCCAAGGAAGAAGAGGAAAAGACTATTTGCCTTTTTAAGCAGATCTCAGACTGGAAGTCATAGGCTTTCTAAGCCAACTTTTTTCTGGGTTTTTTTTTTTTTTTTTTTTTTTTTTTTCCTAATTTTTGACACTTCCCTTGAGGTCTGAAACAGCTCCAGGCCTTGGTAAGGAGATTTGCAAGGGTCTTAATTCATATTATTGTATATTCTCCTATCTTCTTCAGTTCATGACCTGTAGAATAAACTGAAGCCAGTAAGCAGGTTAGGTTTTATCATTTTTCAGAAGTCAGTAGAGACTTCAGTTTTCCTGTGGAATATCTCTCTTTGATTATCCAGCGTAGCTCTTGAGGCCGTTTGGTCCTTAAAAGACAATTTTGGCTTTCCTAGAGTGTCTAGATTGTGGGCACTCATCCTATTCACTGTTTAAACAATCTGTATTTGATTTGTCTAGGATAAGACTATGTTTGGATATTTGTCTAGATATACCAATCTATGAAGTTCTAAGTAAAGTTGACCTGCAGGCTTGCCTTATTATTTTCCTTTACTTGAACATTGGTATTACTTTTTTTTTTTCCTTTTAAGTAAACATGACAAACTTGTAGAATGTGTGGAGTTGACATTTGTCAATAAGGTAAAAGTATAAACACTCATTAGATGTAAATCATATATATGTTATCTTGAAATTAATCAAGATCTTCCTGTTTGCAAAGGAGTCATACGTGTACCTTACTAAAACACTGCATTATTATGTAGTATTTCCATGCATATATGTGGCTCATGGGAGAACAATCAAGGAATATAAGTTCCATAAGTTTTAGAACTGTAGAAATTTTTTGCAAAATGTAAGATCTTAGACTGAAGAACAACTAATCCAGCTAACAACTAAGGTTCCAATATAGAGGTTCCCCAGAATAGACGTTCTGAGGTTTCTGAAAAACTGAACATCCTAGTTTGTAAGCAGATAGAAATGAGTCTTCTACCGAGAATGTGAAAACTGGAAAATGTGAAAGTTCCTAGCTATCAGTGGCTCAAAGGCAGGATTGTACAGTACTACAATAGCCCAATCAATTGTGAAATAGAGAGTGATTATTTATGAAAGGTTTATATAGCACCATTGGCCGCAGTAGCAGAAGCCTATTATTCAGTGACTTCATTGAGTTCTTCTCAGTAATATGCAGTGCATGTCTGGAATGGAAAAAGAGTTAGAAGTTTTAGGTAGAGGGAAAGAAGTCAGGAGAAACAGTGTGGAAGAGGATGAGGATGAAGTAGACATAAAATCAAAAACTGAAAAAGATATCAGAAAGAAATTATAGAAATGTTGGAAATAGTTGGGAGAGCATCATAAACAAGAGAGGTACATGCAGAAGGCAGAAGAAAAGGAGCTAAAGGAGTTTGTGTGGCCTAATTGAAAAGCTGTTAGATTATTCTGAAGAATTGTATATATATACACACATATATAAAATTTTAATATTAAGAGTATATATTTTCAGTGCTATTTGTTAGCAACTGAGATTTCAAAGTCAATTCTCTCTCTGCTAATCCAATCTCCTTATGTCTGTGCATTTTAATAAGTTCTCTAAAGAGTCATTTTTCTCTTTTCTTCCCTTTCCTACCCTTTAAACTTTTGGCAAATGTTGTCAATTCCCTGTCCAAAGTATTACATACCTGAAGTTTCAGCTAAAAGACTTACAGAATTACGTCATTCTCACTCTAGGGTTTTTGAGGGAGATTATTTATAAGTACGGAGATGCCTAGAATCACATAAAATGAAACATTGTATTCACAACAAAAATTATAACAATTTGTGCATAGACTTTTTTTAAAAGTGTAAAATGGACACAATAAAAGTATGTAAACTTTCAGTGAAACCATTCAAAGTGATGAGTCATTAGCTGAAGCTATAGCATTTCTGATTTATTTTCTTTAAACCTCATTCTTAGAGTTTGCAGAAAAAAAATTCTTTATTCTCCCAAAATATGATACAGAATGTGTGTGTAATAGGGAGGCATCTCTTATATTCTCTGCTTATTTTCACACAGCTTCTTAATTCAGATACCTCTTGACCTTAGTTTCTTTTTTCTTTTTCCACTTAAAAAATAAAATAACTGCAGAAAATTCTACTCAAGAAAATTTTGTATCTAAGGACACAGACTGGCAAAAGTCTCAGTTGGATCCACCTGTCTGTAATAAGTTTTAACTGATTCCTTTGTCTGAAATGTATCTTGTAGCAATACATACAAGTTGTAAAATCCACCTCAAAAAGTAAAGCTTTGCTAAGTTTGCAGTAGTTTGATCAATAATCTGAATGTAGCAAATGTTTTTCATTTAATATACGTCACTGTTATTTTTTACTATTTTTGAGATTAAAAAATGCAAAATGCCTTCTTTTCTAAAATTAATTGGCTATCATGATGCTTTCTGCATTAATTTTTGAAAACTAATAAAGTAATCAAATTAAAGAAAACTTTAATACAGATAGGCTAACTGGATACTAAGGTAAGTACCAAGCATAGTACTTGCTAAACCATCATAACTTTCCAGGCAGTGAGAGTATGAAAACTTTCCTTTACCAAATCCTTCTCTGTAAGAAAACTTCTTTCATTATTTCATTAGTTTTGCATGTATATTCTAGATATATATTTGTTGTACAATACAGATGAATTAATACCCATGCAATAACACTGCAGCCACTGTAGTCATGTGTAATTAGTATTCTGTACTCTGAATGATCTTAGATGACTATTTTCATGCATTTCTGTTTCTAGCTTTACCCAGTGTTTGGTTTAGCCAGAGCACTGAAAGGGTGAGAAGGAATTGTGCATTCCATAGAGATTTAATCCTATTGTTTCCAGCAGTATCAAAACCAAGCAGTCTGCACAGAAGTCAACAAATTTTAAAGGCAGGTATTTGTATATGGGATATGTGCATTTTTTCTTTTTCCCTACAAGCACATGGTATGCAGAAGGAGCACGTGGAATTCTTCAGAAGGAATTCAGGAGAAGACAGAAAGAATTGTACCTAGAAGTATTTTACTTCTTCAAATGAGTTTGCTCTGTAATGTAGATGATAAACTCTGTTTTTTCAGCTGCAAATCTCAAAAAAAGAATAAAATGTAGAATCTACAAAGGATATATTCAAGACCACATTTTCATGCTGGATTTCAGCTGCTACTGTTGTTTCTCAATAGGGAGGTTAATAAAGGTTTCTAACAAGATCTGTGAAAACAAGCTCCAGATATCCTGAATCATAAATATGTCAGTGCAGTAAAGCTTTAGAAGAAATATGTGTAAACATTCAGTATCATAACTGAATAACACTGACCCCAAGCATTCAAAATGTGCTATTTGGTGGCAATGCACAATCCTAGCAGTTGTTATCTTCTTAAAAAGAGTCGTTAGTGCAGTTATTTAGCATGGAGTATGCCTACTGCAAATTTAGATAAACAGTACATAACAGTAACTCAAAAGGTTATATTGCATGGCAGTATTTTACATGGAATTATTAATATCAAACAGATCTTATGTCATGTTTAAGTGTGTCTTTAACAGAGAAAGCTTTGTAGGCTGTGTGGATAGTATTTTTTCCCAATAATAGTACAGTATCCTCAGACATCGATGCTGTATATCCATGATCAAGGTTTTAAAACATTTGAACGGCTGACTAATCCCCAAATTGCCACCTAAGGTTAGCTAGTGACATGTAAATAATTGCTGGTGACTGTTAAAGTCAGAGTCCCACACCTCATCTCTGCACTTAGGTTTAAATAGTGCCAGATGAACTTTGGGGCAAAACAGATGAATGCTAGAATCTGACTAAATAACTCATCTATGCTTATGATTTAAGTTTTAAAATCCAAGACCTCAGAAATTAAAAGCCAGTTGCATCATCTGCACTTCTAGCACAATCTGGTCACTTTTTGATTTAGTGCTAATCACTCTGCACAGCTTTATCATACCATTTTCATGAAAACAGTAGGAAATAACAAAATGTTTAGTCTGTTGTGTCTTCCAGCAGAATACGAGCTCCTTTCCTTGCATTAATAAGAGAGAAGCAAAATTAAAAAAAAAGGCAAATTTCTTCTGATAAGCATTCCTCCGTCTTTAGAGTTTTTGTTTTTTTTTTTAATTATATAGGACTAAAATAGAGTGTGTTCCAAAGAACTATCAGCATCAAGTACAGTTACTACAGGCAGATTTCATTTGCATTCCTGCCATTTACATGTTGACTGCATCTATGTTGTTATTTGTATCTATGCACATCCATTCACTGCAAATGAGTATTTTCCCAAGAGTTGAGTAATACTCCCAACTATTTGGCAAAGTCTATGTTTTCTTTGTGAAGCTATATATTCAAAATGTTACCATCTAAATAGTGACTTTTTTAAAGAATCAGTCTTAACTTCTTCATGTTAATCCTAAAATTTATTTTCTGGTTGCTTTTGGTGCTGGTCATGGAGGTAAAAGCGGTGACAACGTTGGCTGCAGTGACTACAAGATTTACAGCGTCAGATAACAAGAGCTACAGGATCATGTAGGGAAGGGGTAGGGCAGGAAACAGAATCATAACCTAGGACTTCAGAGGACTCTGTCCCCTTTGGGGACCTGTTTGGAAGAATCTCATGGGAAAAAGTCATGGATAGAAGTGTCCAGGAAAGCTGAATGAGGCTGAGGAGTCACTTGTCTCGATGCTCAGGAAATCAAGCAAAGGCATTTTTCAAGGAAAAACATCAGGAGAGTTTAAGGATGAACATGTAGCTCCTGACTGAACTCAAACATAAAAAGGAAAGAAAGGTAACAAGTGATCTAAGAGAAATAGAGACGCAGTCTGAGAGTGCCAGGATGGGGCTAGGAAAGCCAAAGCCTATGTGGAGTTCAATCTGGCAAAGGACATGAAAGGTAAAAGGATGGGTTTCTACAAATTCATGAGCAACAAAAGGAAGACAACAAAAAGTATGGGTCTGTGTTGATAGAATTGGCCAATATCATTTTAAGCACATGTTTGATAATCTATGCAAGGTCAAATATCTTTCCCATCTTCAGCAAGAGCAAGAGGGGGGATCTGGAAAATTACAGACCTGTAAGCCTCTACTCAGACCCTTGGAAGGTGATGGAGCAAATCCTTCAGTACACCTTTTCCAAACATATGAAAGACAAGAAGATGATAGGGAATAGTCAGCATAGACTATGAAAGGAAAATGATGCTTAATCATCCTGACAGCCTTTTGCAATAAAATGACTTACTTTCTGGATGAGGAAAAGGCTGTGTTTGTTCTATATTTCAACTTTTCTCAGTGTCAGGACTTTTTGATACTGTCCTCCACTGTCTCAAGTGAATATCATAAGAGAAAACTTAAGGAATTACAGTTTTTTTAAGTGGAGAGTGAGGCAGCCTGAAAATTGGCTTCCCTTTGGCATGGTTTAGATGGTTGTCATCATTGAAAAAAAGGACAGTTGGTGGCCTGAGACTAGTGGTGCACCCTTGAGTTGCTCCTGGCTCCAGGATTGTTCCTGGTTTCAGGGTTGAGGGGTTTGATGACCCCTGCAGTGAGGCAGACTGCACCCTCAGCAAGTTTGCAAATAGTACAAAACTTACAAGGAGATACCGCTGCACCAGACGGCTCAGCAGGGTCCCCAGAGAGATTTCAACAGGCTAGCAGGAATCACATGAAATTCAATAGCGGAAGTTTAATCTGAAGAAGAGAAAGTTTAGCTAAATCTTGTTAGTGTTTATAAAAATTTGAGTGTTTATAAAAATTAGAACAATCTTCTCAGGGACTGGGCAAAGACCTGAGTCAAACTTGAAATATTCAAAACTCCAGTTATATATAACAGAAGGTTCCCGTTTGCCTTTTTTTCTTTCCTCTTATTTATTTATTTATTTGCTGTATAGCATTTTTGGACATATTGCCATAGAGGAATAAAGTTAATATCCTCAAGGATATTTGCACTCTTACTGAACATAGTTCTGCTTAGCAGAGTAAAATCTTCTCTATATAAGGTGCTGAACTAGGCAACCTCCACAGGTGCCTGATGGCTTCAGTGACTGTGACTGTCTGATTCTATGAGTTGCCTTTTTATTTTCCGTATATTTTAAATCAGGATAAAAACTGTGATATACAAGAAAACAGCAACATTGTATTATCCATGAGAAAAAATATTAGTAAGCTTTATGATTTCCTTAAAAGCGTTACTTTTGCTTTTTCAGTTTTCTTTTTTTACAAAACCAGGGCTATATATTTAATTTGTTAGTTAATCTGCATGTTTTTTTTCTCAGAGTTTAATTTATTAAAAATTATGGAATCATGTTGAGGATTTTGAATGTAAGACATTGTAAAAATGAAAAATACTGTTGCATAGTTTTAATATCATCTGTTGAAATCTTTTAACTTATAAACTAAGTTGTAAGATTTTGTTTTCTTTCACTTGGCCAGAAGTTGACACGTATATACTTAATGCACAAGAAAGTGATGCTAAGCTAATAATATTTCATTAAGATTAAACTTGAAATATCAGGAACTCCTTAACTAATAAATATAATAAATGCCAAATAATAGAAAATTATTGCATCTCAGAGAGTAAATTAATAAAATAATAATAATAGAGTACCTGCATTAATTAACGCTGTCTACTAAATTGCTTTGTTTGCCCCATGCCACTTCTGAGTGAAACATTTATATTGATGCACAGGTCAATTATTTATTTAAATAATAATAAATCAATCATCACCTTCACATTCATTCTTAGAAGTACAGGAACTAAATTGTAATCATTACCATTGCCATGACAGTTTAGTTGATTTGTATTTCATATGAGAAAGAAAACCTGAGTGGTTAATGAAGGCACTATATATTTGAACATCTTGATAAAAAGTCAGTAAGTTTCAGCTGACACAAATGAAGATGTGAATCCAAGAACCTGCAGGTGGAATGAAGTGCACAGCCTATCAAATATCATCACATTTCAAAGTCAAAGAAGAGTTATCTTCCTTTACAAAATTCAAAATAATTATCTTTTCCTCTACCCTTATGGGCTTGTTTAGTATAGCAAATAAGAGCTATCTAGAGTAATCATATTTTTGAAATTGAAATGCAGCCATCTAGTTACCTTCACTTTAAATGAGCAACCATTAGGGGTATGCTATTACCTTCCTATTATAAAATCTTCCATAATTTTTAAGTTGTCTTTGACAACCAGTTCTTGCCATAGTTGGCAAAGTTTGCCAACACTTTTTTGCTCTTTTGATAGAAATATAATGAAAATACCTCTTGTAAACTATTTTAACGATAATTTTGAAAGGCTTGAGAGAAATGAAGTGTCATTCCATTTCAATACGAAAAGTAGGCTTTGGGTATTTTTGTGTCCTCTACATTTTCCAGGTGTAGTTTTTAGTTTTCTAGAGGCCAGGCATCTGTTAGATTATGTTCAATGGGAATAATTTGATGACCACAGTTTCATTCTCACTTTCCAAAACTGTGATAATTTGAAGTCTTCTATTGGGAAAAATCTTTTTAGATATGTCTGTGGGATGATAATAGACTTTACTAGAAACAGTATATAGATCAAATTGTATATTGGTCTGAGACCCTCCTAAATAATTTAGAAATGTTGCTCAAAATGTTGCAGCCTCTGTTAGGCTGCAAGAGTCTGTAACGGATATGTAGGAATCCCTGATTCCTTCTTGTGGACTGCTCCTGAAACAGGCAATCGTCTCTTTGCTGTTTCACACATTAAACTATTAGGGGTGGCTGCCATCTGCTTCTGGTATTCTCTTTGGAGGCAGTTCTGGACAAACTCTGGAAGGACTATGCTGTCAGCTGGATATTTACTATAGTGCATGAAGTTTCTCATGGCATAAATAGATTCAAATCTTTGATTTCTCTGATTTGCACTATGTGATTTTTTTGGTCTTCAGTGATCTTAAAGATCAAAGTAATGCAAAGGAGCAGTAAAGTATCTTTTTTTTGGAGGAGGAGGAGGTTCTCCTCAAAGCTTTAAAAAAGTGAAAAACTCTATAAATATCAATGAAATATTCATAATTTCTTCGTTTACATGACTTTTTATATTAATATAAAGTGAAATCAAATTACATGACTGGGCATGTAATGTCCTATAGTTAGCATTATTAAGTGCCTCTCAGTCACCCTCATAATCACTGAAGCCATGGTCTACTGCTGTCACCTGCATTCAGAAGAGTATGGAATAATATTCAGGAATATCTTTAGCTCTTCCTTGATGGTTTATTTATGTTTAATGTCCTAATCCGGACATATTTCTCTCTTTTTTGATAATTGCAATAACATTTTTAATATCAAATTTGTATATTTCTGTGCTTTAGAGATTTCAAAATTTCTATGTGCTAGATGGGGCAACTGGAGATTCGTTGGAAAGGTCTGACTACAAATATAAACATATTTTGGAATTCCATAGTAATTAGCACTGAGTTTAAAAAAGAAAAAAAAAAAAAGCAAATAAACAAAAACTCATTCTACCTGACCTTTCACTCACTTCATCTTAAATTACTAGCTGGAATAAAAGACTAAAAATTGCTTGGAGAAATATTAGTAGATGTGCCAGAAAGACTAAAATTGTGAGATCCTGTTTCTGTTTTTGAAGGAGATGTACAATAAATCTCACTATTAAAGTCTTAAAAATGCTCAGGTCAATATCTCTAAAACCTTCCAAACAACAATAGTAGGGAAAGTGAAAATAGTTCTAAGAAGTCAGGGGATAGTCAGAAGCAACACATGATTTATTTATAATATGTTATAATTTTATTTTACTTTTTGTGGAACAGATATTTTTCTAATTTTCTAAAAGAAAAAATGACATCAGTGACCACATTGTTTCTCTTTTCCTCATGTTGAAATGTATTTCTCATGAGAAAGAGCATAATAAAGTGTATTGTCTAATACTAAGAAAATAAAATTCAGCTTTGCCACTAAAAGACATTTCACTCGAGAAAAAATGAAGAAGTACCTGCAATTGGTACTGCAGTAGATGTTTATGAATCAGAATGAAAAAGGTGGAATGATATCATGGTAGGTACGAGTTTTTTGTTGTTGTTTTTACTTTTTCTTCTTGAAATAAGTTTTGAGAGTTCTGTGGTTTTGATTAGTCCATATGTTCTTAAACTCCATGCAGTAGAAGCTGACTTTTGATAATCACTCTCTGTCATAGTATTGTTTATGTTTTCCTTGGGAATAAAATTATCCTGGTAAACATGAATTTCAATAGGAAAAGAGTAATAATTAGCATAGGAATATAAAATGTAATATTACTGAAGTATTTAATAAAAATGAAGAGACAAAAGTTAATGTTCTATCACCTGTGTACAGGGCTGACCACTATCATTAGTCTGATTTTTGTCAGGACACCACCATTTGACAACCTCTGTCATCTTTTTTCATACACTTGCATTTTTCAATGCCTTCTCAAGAGGCAATAAAGAAGCTTTAACCAACTAGCATGTTTTTAAGTATCCATAATTCATCTATGCTTTGATAAACTATACTTCTCCTGAAATCTGCACCCTGTTTTGTATGGATGATCAAAAATGAGAAAGCATCTTCCCGAGTGTCATGACTTTGTTAGGAAATGTATAGCAAATCAGAAATATGAAAAAAAAGGAGGTGATTTTAACTCATGATGACATTCAGTATCTTTTGAAGCGAATTAAAAATATTTTAGAGAAAGATATTTTCCAATGTGATTGTTTAAAAAATATATTATTTGATCTTCTCAGAAATCTCCAGCTAGATTGATTTCACTGAAACTCATTAAATTCTATACTTTTGGTTTACCATATAAACTGATTTATTCTCTCTAATTGTAATTAAAAGCAAATCTGACAGTGACAGAACTTGGGCAGAATCAGAACATATGCTTTACTGATGTACTTTAGGAATGGTTATGCACCTTTCCGACATTCATTTTACTTAGTTTATATCTTTATTATTAATGTGTTATAAGATGTTGTGGCAATATGCATGAAGTAGTCTGGAAAATACTTCTTACCATTCTTCCCTTCCTAGCTAGAGAAGTTTAAAAACATATCTGTATTTATAAAGAGACAAATCTTCACTGCAGAGTGTGGATCTTGATCCAAATTTCCAAAATTATTTCTGTGATTTATTTAAAGTTTATTTTAAATTGAAATATACAAAACAAATAATGTTTTCTTATATTATTTCTATATTCTTTCTTTATTCTTTATATTTCTTTATTATTTCTATTACTAATATATCAGTTATTATTAAAAAAGTCTACAAACGAAAATGAGGATACTATTTAAATATGTAAGAACATGGCACCATAGATTGCTATGTAACTCTTCAGAAATTGTCTAGTTTTTTTTCTTCCTGATATATTTTTACTTCTTTCCCTATCTTTATGATTATATTCTTTCAGTTAATATTATTTCTTTTGAATTTGACAGCATTGAATTGAGATATACCATTTTCAGATAGTATCTCTTTCCATATAGAGAGGGGGGAAAAAAGCTAATGAGAGCTCTAAAATCTTCTAGTTCTTATTATTTTTTCAAAAAGATGTTCTTTGCATTTCTCCCACTGACAATCGGAAAGCAATGCTGCCCTGTTTTTGAAATGCTCAGAGAACTTTTAAAAGCTTTACTTTTACTGTACAAAAGAGCAAACTTCCACTCACAACAATGTTTTTAAGGAAGGCATCACAATCTCATATGCTTTATGATCTATTTACTGAAGAGTCACGCCTGATGAAGTCATTTTTTCTATAGCAAAAAGTAAAGAGAAGAACCCCTTAAAATACCTTTTGTTAGTATTTTAGACGGTATTTACAGAGATGCCAAGAGCATTTCTCAGAGTGGTGCTGTCATAGAATACTATGATGAAACTTACCTCAGCTCGGAAAGAGGAGACACTTCATGATGTCATGCAATAAGCCCTGTGCCTGTTTTCCAGTTACTTGAGCATTGGTATTTGCACATTCTGGAAGCTGTTTTTGTTGAATAAGCTCTTCAAGCTTTTCAAATTTATTGTACTCCCCTCAGAGCAATTTTCAGGAACTCCAAAGATCACAACAGAAGGTGACCACATCAACATCCAGATGGGTTTTGTCTTGTGTAAAACTCTTGATGCAATTTCATTGTGCTTGTTAGTACATTCTTGACGTGTGCCTAAGCCTTCTCAGTCACAATTCAAACCAAAGAGAAGAGAGATGGGATTTGGAGTAGAGAGACACTCTGGAGTATCACTTTTAAATTTTGGTAGATTATATATTGCTCAGATGTGTACGTGCATTATCATTGAGTGTAATAAATCTGAGACCCCATGATAAGATATGTAAAGCAGTCCCATTTTCTCTCCGGAGCTTGAGGTACTGCACAGTGCTCTGAGAGTGGAAGTCCAAATTTACATACAGCTTCTTAGCTGTTCTGCAAAATGCTTTACACTCAAACATATAATACAACTGTATTTGTAATATAAATGATCCAGATGAAATTCATTTTTGTTCAAATTTAAAAGGTTGGCCTTCAGTTTGCTAAGTAATTTTAAGCCTTTTTCAGTGAAATAAAAAAGAAAAAAAAACTGCACTGCTTAGTCAGGAAAAAAAAAATAAAGAGACTTGTAGAGATACTGCAGCTACCATTCATACTTACAAATATTACCTAAAATCAGAACATGCCTTTGAAGCTACTTTTACATTTTAAACAAAAGGGCGATACTTATATCTCTTACTCAAAAATTAACATTACCTTCAACTTTCTTCTTAATTTATGATTATTCCATCAAGTAGAATGTTCATAGAATGTTCATAGAATGTTCATAGAAAAGGTAATGCATCATTTTGCCAAAAATAGAATTTAAAATTACTTATGAAATCTGTGTACTAGGTATTGTGAGATTAATTTGATTGATCCCTAGCTAGCCCTGGCACCACCTGCCAAAGTTCTGAGTTTAAGTAAAATAAAGGGATAAAGAATTCAACTTCTACTGAATATAATACACTTAAATGTAGAATTCAGATATTATACTGTACTTCAAGATGATCACAAGTTTTCTGAAGACTGAAGTATTTCTCTCTTCCTGGGGAATACGATAGATTTTCTCATTTATATTTTCTGCCCTTGTTATGCAAGTTTCTATATTAAGGAAGACTTTTTTGTCAGTTGTGTGGCAAAAGATGATAATTATTTTTATATACCAAAGAAAGATTTTTTAAAAATATACTAAGCCTTATAAATCCCAGCAATGGGTGTTGGCTGCACTATCCTACTAATAAAGAAAATTAAGATAAAATATATAGAAATGCTCCCTTTTTCACAGAATCACAGAATCTATAAGGTTGGAAGGGACCTCTAGAGATCATCTAGTCCAACCTTCCTGCTCCAGCG
>JAUBOD010000151.1:4465076-4516119 GCA_032353885.1 Nothura maculosa
CACACAGTACTCTAGGTGCGGCCTCACCAGAGCTGAGTAGAGGGGCAGAATCACCTCCCTCGACCTGCTGGCAACATACATCTGTCTTTTTGCACTTACAAAATTGCTTTCAATTTATGAAAGCAAAGTTTCAATTGGTGACAGTCAAGGGCATTTTTCTCCTTTGGATATTTTGCTTCCTCTATTTCTTGAGTTGTTTCCAGTCCATCAGCTGCTCCTTCCGCTGTTTCCAATACCTGACTATATGTATAATACCTATGCCTATTTGTGAGAACCATAAACCATCACTCAAAGTAACTTTAACTAGTATTGCAAACATGTAAAATTTTGCTTTCTAAAAGCAAACTTTTGCTTTTCAAAATTACAATAAATATTGCATTGTGATAACATAGTGTAAATGAAAAGGACATTACATTTTTTTTTCATACAAGGGGAAGTAGTTTGAAAGTAATATCCCAGTCTAACTTGGCTACTTGTTGTCATTTATTCAAATTCTAAATAAATGAAAATTGAACTTAAAGAAGGAAGTATGATCATTAGAACCATTATTTGGTTAATAAATGGGAATTTGTTTTGGAATCGGTTCATAGAATATTTATGGTTGTAAATTTCAGATAAAAGTGTTTATGTTAAATAGATTTGCAATTATAATAGGCATTTTTAATTAAAAAAAATATTTTCTATATATAAAACGCTTTTTACAGGGGTTTCTTTTTTGCATAAGTCTCTGGAAATTCCCTGGAAAGGCTTTTGTTTGCTAAAGAGATTCTTTGGATTTCATCTCTCTGACATTTCATGTTGATTTATTTGGTGTTGAAGAAAATAAATAGCATAAGAAGGAATGGATTTCTAATGTTTATTTTAAATTATTTCAACTTTCAGTATAACACATATTTAGCTATTTGTGTATTTACATAGACAAATATGTGGGTAGTTAACTCCACAATCAAACTACAGTCTTAAAACAAACTCTACTTCTTTTTGTGCCCAAGTTTAATTCTGTTTGGACATCCATTAGAACTGTCTGTTCTAGCTAGAACAGATTCTAGATATTCTGTGCTCAGAAGGCCACACTTGCCCGAAGAAACTTACGACTCACTATTATATAACAATTCATTCCTGTGAAGTTCCTAATCTTAAATCACTTCTTCCTAGTATTCACTCTACTGTTGGATCTGTGCCATGTATCCATATTCATACTGAGTCTCCATTTTCTAGCTAGATCAGTGTATCTTTCTGGATGCATTATTAGGTCTTTTGATCATTCTACTAACATTTTCAAATGTATTCCTGCTGATTGTATAATTTTTTTTCTTTTTATCACAACTAGCCATAATTATCTATGATATACATGAAAAGGCATGAACTTTATCAAGGCATGATTGTGGAATATTTACTATCAGGGCTTATTTTTTTCCATGTTCTCTTCTACTTTGCTTAACAGAAACGTCAATGAGAAATTTATATTGAGGAGTTTTGCTTTAAAAATGATGAAAGAAATGAGAGTCTGCTCAAATGATTAGGTTCTTCCTATAAGAAAACAAAAGTGATTTCTGAGCCTTGATTTCAGTCTTTTATTCCAGTTTCTGAGAGTTTCCTGATTGTTTTTGAATCTGTTTGTGGCTCAAGGTGTGGAATAACCGAAAAATCATTTCTCTCATTTGAATAAATTTGAAAGTTTGTTTCAATATTTAAAATACTATTTTTTCCCTAAACAAACACACACAAAGTGTAACTAAAACTTCAATGAAATTTATGTTTTCAATTTAATAAAAGGACAAATATGCTACAAAAATTTGTTAATGGTGTATTGATAGATAAATCCTATTAGATCATTCTGCTTGCAGAATTCTTGTATGATGTCTTTTTCTGCAGTTAAAATCTCAGAATATATAATATCTCAGAATAGTTTGTCTAGCAGCTAAATTGTCTGTTTTCAAGCTTTAGCATTAGTTAGAAGATAATAATCTTTTAAATAGGCAATGGCCTAGAAATTATAATTCGTATATACTGGCAGTTCTCCAAGCCTGGGAGCTATTTATATCTGATATATTAAATATTAAAACAATAGACAGATACTATAAAAGCATTAGGATGAATATTAGCATATTCTGTTTCCCTATTTTTCAGTCACAGTTCCTGATTATAAAAGTCTCCTTTATTATAAAAAGGATAAACTAAAATTTAAACTTTTAAAGTTATTCTTAGGTATGAAAGTATCTACAAAGTTAGTTCAAAATTAAATAAATATATTTAATATATATATGTATTTTGATAAATAATATTTCACACTTTTTAGAAATACTATGCAATAAAACTTCTGTAAGTTATAATTAACTACTGAAATGAAGTCTTAATCTCTAATGAGTCTTGATCTCTAATAATCAGTAGCTCAAAAAAATTCAAATTTCTGTGTCCATATGCCATATTTAAAGGACAAATTAAACTTTACCTTAGAAGAATTCTTGCTCTCTCTGTCTGTATGTATGTTTTTTCATCCAAAAAAAAGGAATATGATTAGTCTGATATTTTTTTCACAGAGTTATCTTGAAGTAGTCCCTAGAATGTTCAAATTTTGCAGTAAAAAAAAAAAAGACTTGATTACAGTTACATTAACTAATGAAATTATTATTATTATTATGAAATGCTATTTATTTCTGCTCCAGGATGCATATAATGTGTATGAGACAAAATTAAAAAAAAAATGTGGTGACTGTGTGTTCTCATAAGCAATATTTGTAATATATAATTAAAAAATCAGTGATGCTTACTATATGGTGACAACCAATTTTCTTACTGAATAGAGTTTTCCTTGTTTGGATAGCTTAGGATTTACAGTGACACCCAAGCAGCTTAAATGATCAATTAGTTGCTACTGGTAGTTTGGATATACTTGCACTCAAGCTGAGTGTATATACTGAGTTTTGCAATGACATTTTGAAATCTAAATTACATTAATCACTAACATATTACTAATATAGATTTTTCTTAATCATAAACATAGTGATGAGCTTTCCCACACCCAACACAGACATGTTGTTCCTTAAAGGCAAAACTAGATAATCAAAATTTATTGTTACTTTAAAGTGATCCCTAATCATTGTATAATATTACTTTAAGATTCTTGCTTTGAGATTCTTAACCTGAAGACATATGATCATTTTTTGTAACATCATCTTCATAGAGAAGAAAGATTAGACAAGGTAAAAATCTTCAGTCATTTTTATACTTGATTAGGCCCTCCCAAAATTTATTTTTAGTAATAAAAGTAATAAAAGCTAATTTTAAGTAATCACAATACAGTGATTGTACAGTGATAGACTAAACTTCTAACAGTAGTATTACAGAATTTTCAGTCTTGTTTGTGCTAATGGTGTTTTTAGACCAGTTAACATTTAGATTGTAAATGTAAAGTAACCTTTTTTTATAGGGGAGTAAAACAAAATATAAGTTCTTTCCAAAGAAGTATAATTTCTCTGGAATTCTAAATAGCAGTGAATTAATTATTGCTATCTGTGTTCAAATGTTGCCGTTAGTTCAAAAAATATCTATGCCAGGAACACGATGTTTTATGACCAAAGTCAGTAAGATTAGGCAAGACAGTAATATTGTGCAGGAGGCGGGCTTGTGAGAATCAAGAGACCACTCAATATGAGTTACAGATGATTCTGTTTTATTATAGACAAGCTTGGCCATATATAGGATCTAGACAAGCTTGGCTTTATATAGGATCTAATTATAGCAACAGGAGTAGATTGGTTACAACAAAAGGGGAGGAGGTAAGGCTCAAACAATTGGTTGTTGACCTTTAGAATAGGAAACCTGATAAAGATGGCTCACTGAGAGTTTACACACCGCATTACCTGGCTCCTGACTTGGTTTTTGGTTGTGAAATCTACTGCTGCATACTGTTCCCCAACAGTATTGTGACTAGCAGTGTTTTCCATAAAATACTAGAAAAAAAAGTCATAGGGCAAACCAATAGTCCATCAATCACTTGAATAAAATAATCCAGTTCAGATTGTGTACCATCATATCATGAAGCTAACATTATTTTAATGTATTCTGTCCTGTATTTCTTTTATGGGAAGTGTAGTTCAGAGAACAAATACCATGAAATAAAATTTAGAAACTTAAAGGAAGTATAAGACTTAATTAAAAAAAAGAAAAACCTGAGAGCATGCCCACTTAAAATATCATATATTTTATATACCCTTTTAGAAAGCATACCTTTCTAAAACTGTAGTCAAAATTTCCAAATATATCTGACGTCTCATATAGCATCGCCTGCAAGTTTCATTTTGGAATGATAAAGACAGCAAAAAATTTGATTTGAAATCAGAATACTGTCACATTGGTTTACCTCAAGGAACACAGAAGATTTTGGTGGATAATACAAAAATCTCTTGATTACTTAACATGTCAGGACATCATAATGAAATATGAAGATCCATAGTCCACTGTACTTCCCAAGTATCTTGAAGATCTTTTAAGGATGATTGAGTTTCGTCAGCCAGACTAGAGACTAGAAAGCCTGATAACTCCAGATACAAGTAGATTCTATTTTTTTTTAAGATAAGGAAAATGATGGAATATTTATTCCAGTGATTTTATTTCATATGTAGAGAAAGAATGGCTGTATACATTCTAACATTTCTAACATTTCTGAAATTTCTGTAAGGTTGTAATAAGTAAAGGTCACAAGAACATATGTTCAGGAAGACAAACTGAGACTATAAACCTGGAATCAGATATAAGTGGAAGATGATGGTGCAGTTAATACACCTGAAAAATTTGTAGCTTTCATAGCTTCGAACCAAGGAAGATTGCTAGTTTCATGACTCAGTCATGAAACTGTAGGCAGACCTCTGAACTGAAGGCAGGGAACATACAAGATAAGATCATCCAGGCCTTCAATATGTGGAAAACTTGAAGCCCTATGTAATTTCAAACTTATAAAAAGACATGCCTAAGCTTTTAATTCCATCTCACAGGCATGGAGGTTCTGGTAGTGCATACAAAAGAAGTTGAGTATTAAAGTACTGCCTGCAAAGCCCTCAGACGGCAAGCTTTTTTTTTCTGCAGATATTTCAGTATTTTAATGAATCAAAAGAAAATTTCTTTGAATGTCTGGACTAACATGGCATTTGAGAAGAGACAGCCATTATGTAGAAGAGAAATGCCATCTAGTTGAAATAAAATCTGACTTCTGTGCTTTCCATCTGTGATTCTGTGGCTATTCAGAGTATGTATGAGGTATAGTTATATGCAAGCAATTGTGTAAGACCTGATTTACATCAGGGTAAACCAGAATTTTCCCCAAGAGGGTAAAGGTAAAGAGAGTTAGGATTTGTTGGTAAGAAATTTTCTCACTCATGATAAAGCAGTATCATCATAAAAAAGTAAAAAAAAAAAGGTAGTACATGAGTCTCTGCTTGATATTTCTGTGAGATTTTAATCCTTGCTGTGTATCAAAAAATATAAATAATAATACTTCTTTCTTATTGTGTCAGTTTGAGGCCAAGATTGTGATACGATTATACTGTATAATTCTTAAGTAACACTACCAGGAGCTCCCTAGCAGTAACCTCGTCATCCCTGCCTTTCTATATTCTACAGATGTTGTAATACTGGTTGCAGTATTAGGTATTTTAACATTGTTTTTGTGATTTCTTTGGTATGCAGGGATTAGTAGCACAAAGTGACAGGATTCTATCAAACAGAAAGAAATCTTGTTTAGTAGTAATTTCTTTTAAAATCTTCCTAAATCTGTTCATGGTTCAGATTCCTTACTAAATTATGTCAAAATTAATTCCGTAATAATGACTCCCATGGTTTAATGAGAGAGCAACAAAAACAACAAAAACCCACTTGTCACATTCTGTAGCCCAAATTGATTTTAAAAATAGTATTACCAGCATTAAAAATGAAAAATAAAGAAGTCTGCAAATAGAATTTGAATGAGAATTGAAGGAATGCATCAAAGACTATTACTCAAAGATTCACAAAGTTTTCTTCAGGATTTTACATCCCTTGGTCACACAGTTATTTGGCCACGAAGACTACCTGCTCAGGCTCCTGAGGAATAAGGGTTCTTAACGACCATGAAATGTATTTCTGGGGACTACTTAAGAAAAATTAAGGAAATGTTTAAAAGTCTTTGCAAGTAAATGCTAAAAGACTCAGCAAAATACTTTGAATTGTCCTTATTGGAGAAACATAATGTAAAATACAAGCAAGAATTTGAATAAAAATGGCAAGATTGTTTTAAATATGGCAATATTTGTACAGGTTTTGTCAATAATATGAAATTGTAATTCCTTAAATTCACTCCTTTTCTTGAGCTATTGACTATTGAAAATCTTTTGACTAACATTTTTATATGTTTTTGTCATTTATTTCTTCAATTGCAAATTGCATCACAGTTTCTCCTAGGTCTCTGTTTCTTTTCTATCTGACATAAATATACCTCATTTTATGTACAGAGATGTTATCAAAAATTAAAAAAAGTTTTGGCAAATGGAGACTACATGCAGAAAAATGTTTGTATATGTCAACTTTTAAGTATTTCTTTATGTGTTGTCATTAAAAGGAGAACTTTTCAGTTGATGTAGTTTTCTTAATTACAAAAGTGGTTGGCTGCTCTTCTGTGGAATATTGCTGAACATAACCAAATATCTATCACTGTGTATCTTTATCTGAAAATATTTTTTTCTCCTTTTTAACAGGATTTGGAATTCACAAAGTTGAGGTAGGAAACTACCATTCTTACTAGATTAAGTAGTGCACTCTAAGACAAAAATATTCCATCTTGTTAATGGTATCATTGTTCTGATCATTTTTGTCCAGGAAACATTCCTTGTCAAGATGCGGCAACAGAATAAAATATATTTTCCATAATACAGATACTTATTCTGAGTTCTTGTTAGTGGTTTTTTTGTTTTGATGTTTACAAAACATTCTGGTGCATAATATATTACTGGACTACTTATCTTCCTATTAGTACTGAAGTTTTTCCCTAAAATAGATTTGATTTTGATCTGTCACCATGAAATCAGAAATCTCCTAGGGAGACTTAGCCATATTGGGCTGTGGAATGCATTCTCAGACACCTATGATTTCCTTCAAAATGTGGCAAAAAGAAGTTACTTCTGGCTAATGATAATTCTAAGCCTACATTATCTATGGGAATTTGTGATAACCCTGAGTTTCCCTGTGCATGCTAATTAAAATCAATATTTGGATAATACACCTTATTTTAACCGATAGAAACCATGTTTAATTTTAGTCAGTAGCAGCTCAATTGTTGCAGGAAAATGGTTTGGAGAAAAAATAATTTTTAATGTGTCCTTTTAAAAGATTATTTCTCCTTTAGTGTTCTGGAGTGTACTCCATCATTTTATTAAGTGATATATTGATAGGGTAAGACTTATTTTAGTTAAATATCAAACTCTAGAGTATGTTCATTGTGTTTAAGTTCAGTTGGAGGTTTTGAAGACTTGAGGATATGTCTACGTCTAACCGTTTAAATTACCTACATATGCCTATGTCTAACGATTTAAATTACCTTCTGCAATATGACAAATGTTCAGAAAAGCTTTAGTCTATTGAAAAAGACTCCATTTTGGATGTAAATATTTGACAGAATGTAGCCATGAAGTGTAAGATAAGGGATAATTTAATGTCTCTGTGGATCAAAGATTACTTTTTCATTATTCTGTAAAAATTTTGCACTCACTGTGCTTTTGGACTTATTTCTATCTTCAGTTCTCTGTATTTGTCTTCATATTGAAACATAAGGCATGTGTAATGTACAATTTTGCTATTTTCATTGCCTGAGGATTTCCTAGTCGACTACTATATCTCATTTCTTAAAAAAATAAAGTGCATTGCACTCCAAGAGAACTAATTTCCCTCAGGAATGATTTTGTAAAACACTTACTGCATCTGGTTTAACAGTATTAATATATTAGAAAGTCTATATTTTGGAGGTTTTGTTTATTTGTTTTACAGAAAGCTAATCATTTTTTTACTCTTTTTTTAAACCAAAAAGTAGCTTTTTATTTATTTCTTTATCATGCTAATCTTCAAATCTTTTCACATATTTTTAAATTATATTCAGAGTACTTGAATGGCTTATGCTAAAAGCCAGAGCTTTATATACATATGTGTGTCCATGTGTATATACATATATGTTTGTGCATGTTGGTATATATGCAGTTGTTTTAGCATAAGCCCTAAAGCATTCTTGAGAAGTAAGAAAACTTTCAAAAGCCTCATATCAGAACATATCACAACCAAAAATAACAATGCTGACAGCTATACCAGGAATTGAAAATAGAGACACAAAAATCAAAAAGGAGAAAACATTTTCTGCTGCTGAAGGAGTTACACTATGAAGAGGAACTGCATAATTTGACTTATCAATGTTTTGTGAACATAAAGAAGCACCAGCTCATTTGTAAGAACTGTAAGATAAACACAAATATGAATGTTCAAAAGCTTCTTTTTTTTTTCTTCTAATGACAGTTCCCATCTCTCTGAATGGAAGACAATGCTGTCTCCAGTGAGCAGAATAAATTATTTTCTTCTGTCTTTTCTTCATATTAAAAATATTTAAAGGTATAGTCTTTCATGCTTTAAATATCTTTAAACGGCCCAGTTTGTGTTCTAAAGA
The DNA here is from genome assembly GCA_032353885.1 of Nothura maculosa. NCBI lineage: Eukaryota > Metazoa > Chordata > Aves > Tinamiformes > Tinamidae > Nothura > Nothura maculosa. The sequence goes on from JAUBOD010000151.1 coordinate 4,473,754, forward strand.
GCAGTGTCTATAATACATCAGGGAATTTCTTCCATCTTCCCTAATAAATACCGTCTTGCATTTCATTTTAGTAAAAGATCTAAAGTAGGAGTAATTTTCAGTTGAAGATGATACATTTATAAGGTACTATAAATGAAGAAAATCTATATCAGTGTATATTTCTGGAAAAGAAAAAGGCTACATATTTTCAGTAGCATTTCCATTGAGCTCCTTCTGTGTAGAAGAGCATGACATGATGCTTATGTTTACATGCTCACTAGTACAGGTCAACAGGGACTGACTCATCTGAATAAAAGTCAACATTCCAGGGATCCTTCTGGACAGGTCTCCACTGTATCCATAGGCTTTGACGCTGAGTCTCATAGGTTCCCAGCAATTGAAAAGAGATTGTCCCCATAGGGACAATTGAAAAGAGATTGTCCCCATAGGTACCCAGCAATTGAAAAGAGATTGTTGGGTATCACTCAAATTCCTGTGTGGAGAACAGCTAGCAAGAAAGCATAGGTACTGCCCTGCTCAACAAACGTGTATTTGTAAATGAAAAAAAAAACAATAACCAAAGGAAAGCCAAAACAAGGTGTCCAGAGACTGCATTTCTATAAAACTTTTCATTAAAGAGGACAGGTTCTTCCCTTCTTTTGAATTCTTTCCCAGATTAATTTCCTCCTGCTTTCCTGCAGATTTAAAGTAAAAGCCAGTAGGAAGCAAGAGACGCATAGATCAGGATTTATCAGAGAGTAAAATACTTTGACTTCTACAGGTAGTGGCAATCTAGCTTTAGGTCAGAGCGTCATGCTTGATCCAATTCAGGTTAGCTGTGATTTTCATGGTATCAGTGAAGCAGTTTTGCAGACAAAAGGGAGAGTTTAATGTTTTGTAATTTAAATGCAGTATTCATGGGAGTTCAAGCAAGTGTATGGGTAACAGATGAACGTAGATGAGATACTGGCATGTAAAGATGCAAATTCTAACTAAAACAAACCATAATGAAATGTTGCCTATTAAAATGCCCCAATTATTATGAAAAACAGATGCTTAGGTTTCTAATGTCAGTTAGAGATTTAGTAGTTGTTTAAGAGCTTCAGGATAATGCAGTGTTAGTTCATATATTACATTACATAAATTAATATTCATATGACTTACAGGCTCAGTCCTAGTATTTGTAAGAGAAATTAATCTTTTATTACTGATGAGACATCAACATATAAGTCATATATATAATTTTATATATTTATTTTTATCTCGTGAATTTCTTATTCATAACCTTTGAATAGAATAAAAATCATTAACCAATCATCAAACAATCAGGTTTTTCCTTTCCTAATTTTTCAGGTATCTTTAATGTTATCCTTCTCTCAGAAATACACGTGTAGACAGTCTGGACAGGTATGTGACTGGAAAAGGTCAAAGCAAAATACCAGCATACTTAGCAAATATATTTTTGTGCTATGTTCACAAAAATGCTTTCGGTTGCATAGCAACAGTCTTTTTAATTACTACTTGCAATCTAGATTTTAATAATTTAATTAGTATTTTTCTTCATTAAATTGTTTCACCCAATAAATTCAATGAATTCAATTCACTGCTTGTTTTTAAAGATTCAGATTTACCTCCCTTCTTTGGCCTCCCAGCATGTTTGACTAAGCAGTACACACTAAAATCTCATTAATTTCTTATCAAAAACCACAGCCAAAAGTTTTCAGCGGTACCCAATAGGCAGATATATCATTTTGGGTAGCCTTTGGAGTTCAGCTAAGTCTGAGTGAAGTCAACGAGAGTTCATAAAACTGCCAAGGTACAACTACAAGGAGTAATTTGCAGGACTGGAGCTGCAGTAAGGTTTTCAAAGGCCAAATTCAGAGTGACTTGGTATGTTTATAGTGTTCCAATTTTAGTGGTAGTGATTTCAATTCTTTTTTGAAAATATTTCCCTTAGAGGTTTTAATCTTAAATAAGCAGTATCATAGATCTATATAAAAAGGCCTCTGCAATTGCTCTGCTTTGCATTGCTTCTGAGAAGCTGAAGCCTAGCAAGCAGTGCAAGAGCTGTTGGGGGAAGAGATCTAAACTACTGCAGAAAATCAGGTACATTTATTCTGAAAATATATAGGTGCTCCCAGAGCAGGGCAAGGTTGCCAAATGTTTTTGGTCAGAAGAAAACAGATGTAGTTATCCAGGAATTATTATTAATCCTTTAATTATTATTAAAGGTATGGCATATTATTCAGGAATGTCACACAAAGTTAATGAGAGGGGTTTACAATCACACACTCACACTGAGCAGCCCCTGCCTTTGGATTTACAAGAAGGAGGTGAAGGACTTGTGCTCTCTTATTAGTCTGTAGATAGAAACTGTTTGATTAGCATTGCTGGAGTTCATATCAACAGACAACAAGACGTTTTCACTCAGCAGGAGCACCTGTGTAATGTCTATTAGAAGCTATAGGCCTGCCCACCTGCTGAGATTTCATCTGGTAAAAAATTCAATTTTAAAGATTTTGCAATTTTTTTTCAGACTTTCTAACTTCAATGCCCTGTTATGAATTCAAGTAGTGCACTTTTTTGGTGTTGTCTGAAAAAAATCTCGAAGAGAATGTCAAATCTGCATTGTTACATATATAAACATCATAGTATCTGAAACAAACAAAAAAAAATAGAAATGGCTTATCAAAGTATTTTGATAGCCTTCAAAATTGCTCTTTGTTGAAGCTTAAAAAATATGGAACAACGTGTAGTATAGAAAATAGTTGCCATTTCCAACAATAAATATAAAGTTGGCCATTAAAAAATTCTGAGCAAATTTATATAGCAATAGCTTTCTGCTGCTATTTGATGTACTAATCTGACATACTTTGTAATTATTTTTGTTGTGTAAAGTCTTTAGAGAGCTCACGTTTTCTCCTTCACCCATTTGGTATTACATATGCACTTCCCCACCTACACTGCATTTTCATGATAGATATACATTTAAGAAGCACTATTTTAAGACTTTTTAGCAATTATTTTAGTTGTTTTTTAAAGAAGGCTGTCCCCGAAGAAAGCCCTTAGTCTTCATAAAAAAAAAAAAAAAAAAAAGCCTTGCTTCATTATTTCTCTCATTAAAACACATTTATCTGAATAGAATTAAGAGAGCACCTACCACAGGTTTTCTGCACTGATTGCACATGAATTTGTGGATGTTAATATTCAAGGACATTAAAACAAAAATAAAAGAAATTAGATTCTTTCAAATAAGAGATGCTTTAATGTTTGGTCCCATAAAAGAAAATAAACATTGTAAAAAATTAAGTCTATAAACATCAGGAAGATGGATAAGTTGACACATCACTCTGCATATCTCTGTTTAATAATATTATATTTCATTTCCCATGCTAAGAAAACAGCCATTACCCAAAGCAGCCATTCGTAAACAGCCATTGTGAACAGATTGCATCCTTGTTGGTGGTATGATAATTGAAATAAGTTCACCAGTCTTCTATGAGGAAATACCAGATGTATGAAATACCTATTAATCAACACACTCGCTTTTGCAAACATCAGTTTCAATACCGATGGCTATAAAAGAATAAATGGAATAACAACAGAAATACCAGAGAATTAGCAAAACGATTCAGTGGTGCGATACATTCCTTGCACTAAGGAAGACAGAAGAGGACAGGGGGATTGAGAGTAAATGGATCATTTCCTTTGGCTCTTCCTTTTGGCAATCATTTCACTGCTCTTGTTTCTTTCTTTTTGAATCTCTACAAGATCTCTCTTGTAAGTCTGCTTAAAAATGCCATTGTGGACAATGTCAGGAAAAGTCAGATCAGTGTCTATGTATTAGTTTTTCTACTGTTAAGCACATTTTTCAGTGTCTATCTCTGTGTCTATGCAAGAGGCTTATCATGTGCATTACCTGGCCTACATTGACATAATGTAGGTCCTACTCATCATCTATGCACAGATTTAGTCTTATGTTGTTATTATTACTACCACCACTACTACTACTTCGACTCTAAGACTACAACTACTGCTACTGTATGATACTTTAATAGGAAGGAGGTGCTATCACAGAATGTGCAGAATGTGGCAGAAGCAATGACCAGAATGGAAAAAAGTAGCACCCAAAATTTGTACATGAATTTATCTATATTACATATATTTAGCATTGATTTTCATGCAGCTGAGGAATTAACAATATTTCATGTGAGATTTTCTTGTCATGTTTGCTAAACTCTCACTGCTTGTGAGTTACTACACAATTTCTATCTGTCCTCATTTATATTTATATAGAAACTCTAGTGAAAGAAACCAGGGAACAAGAGTGGATTGGCTTGCAGAGATCATGAGTTGGTGGAGTTCAGGATCCAGCAAAGAGGAAGGAGGGCTTTAATTGGCCTTGCAGCTATGGACTTCAGGAGGGGTGAACAACCACTTCAGGGCTCTCCTTGGAAGAATCCCATGAGCTTGTGAAAAGTGCACAAGCAGATCATAAGAGAAATTACAGTGACTTATTTGATAGCATTAAAAATAAAATAAAAATAAATAAAATAAAATAATCAAAAGCTTGAGTGCCTCGTTCTTATTGGCAGACTTGTTTTGACCACACTTAAAGCATCCCTGAACAAGGTTCTCCAATGCATCATTATAAAATAACAAGTAAAACTTACTGGTAATTTAGCTGGCATAGCTTCTTATCAACTATGTTATAGGCCAATTGATAACATACAACCTAAGGCATGCAGAAGTATGAAAATGTCAGTTCATATCTCAATTATTACTGTTAACTAGCATAACTTTTTATATATGATGTCACATGCAACTTTTGAAAAGAGTTGATAGCCACATCAGTGAGTTTTATTACAAATTGCCATCCATCCAGGTCTGGCTGAGTTTAAATGGTCCTTTACTATTACAGTACTGTGTGAAGAAGGCAAACTGCAGACAGAGGGACCTGCTTCCTTTGATTCACTGACCAAAGAGGAGATGCATTACATGAAATACTTTTTTCAGGTGTAGGTACCAGGAGAGAAAAAAAAGTATTCATATTTATTCAATTAAAGAACTAGCCACTTAAGAATTAAACCACTCAAATTGGTCACTGCACTGAATGAACAAAGGTATAATTTTAATTAAAATTCCTCAATGACAATAAAGACTAAGTTTGCAGATTCATGACATTAAAATCAATATTAATCAACAAAGTGGGTTCAGCCAGACAGAATCCACCTCACCAGCTGGTAGCTCTCATCTTTACAGCCACATGCAGAAAGTCAGGTGTTCCTAAAGATATTACACTGGCAGCTAGGCGTGATCCGATATATAAGAATGACTCCGGCATGTGCAAAGGCTGTCGAAATCAGTAGGTAAAAACTGCTAAATGTAAAAAGTGCAGTCATTTCTTTATCAGAGGAAAACCTTGCTTGAAACTGCTGTTTGATTTCTGCTGAGTCACACCACATATTTGCAGCCCGCTGTACTTCAAAGCAGCAGTATATATTTTTATCACATAAAAGTAGAGATACAGGTAATGAGTTTTTGTTCATTTATTTCTTTGTTTTTAAAGTATCCAGAGGACAACTGTTTACATAGCAGAGATCTTACCACAATGCAACAATACCAAGTCATATTTGTCCTAATCATTTTCCTATTCTCCACAAAAAAAATACACCAAGAACTCAAACAATACAGGCAATGCTCTTCTGACATATAGAAATATGTTAAACTATTTTTTATTGTTTATATAAGCTGTGAATTAGAGTTCTTACCATGTTCTTGTTCCGCTATTCTGCCTTATGTAGAATATGCACAATTGCTTTTTTATTTTGTTTTTTTTTTTCACCTGACACTTTTAATATCCTAGCACTTAAGGTTCAATTGCTGCTGGTTATTCCGAAGTTCCTAGTGTCTCACATTACTGCGAACAGCTTTTATAAATACATAAAAATAAATGAATTCAGCATAATTATGCAATGTTTAAGTTGTTTATTGATATAAAAATGAAAAATCTAATGCACACCAGCTTTACATGATTCATGTAAACATTATAAGTTGTATGTATAACCACAGTAACACGGCACATATATAGCTGTAAATAGTGCTACAGAGTTTTTCAACCTGGAAGCCTTCCAGCACTGTGCATACTTTTGCTCTGGCATGCAGTTTTTGCAGTTTATGGAATAAAACCTTAAGTTTGAGCTGCCAAATTCAGTGAGAATTAGATACTTCGCTGATTTTAGGCATTTCTGAAAATTACCCTTAAAACACTGAAGAGGAAGTATCAAATTTCTCCATGCATATTCCTTAAGTAGGTTTACTAACTGCCTGAGTGAGTAAAACTACGCCTATATATAAACATGTCCTCAGATGGGGTGAAAAACTATCCTTGCCGCTCCAGAAGTATCAGTTTTAGAGAAGTTTGACTCACCTGTCTTGAAGTGCTCTCTGTTGTGGCGTCAGAATCACAGCCCATACTCATGAGCAGCACAAACAGTCTCTTGTAGCTCCTAATCCTGGAAAACCCTCCTTGATAGTCAAAGCTATCTCTAAGTATCTCTAAGGAAGAAAAGTCCTTGCTTTTACTTCTCTACTTTTACTAGAATCCTCACCAGATTCTCTGTGCACGGTCTTTTTATTTACCTTGCTGTCAATCATCATTGTAGCCATATTTACGTTAATATTTATATTCACATATTTCACAACCCGACTACTAATTCCAGTTTTATTTGTCAGTCTCATGTGACTCCTCATAAAAGGCAAAACAACTGGAGTTGCATATATTGGCCAAATGCTAAGTACTTGAAAAAAAAGTCCATAAGAAAAGCTAGGAGAATAGCTAGGCATATTACCAGTATAAAAAGCTTTGCTTGAGTGATAGCAGCTGATTTACTGACATCTGTGTGCTTTCTCCCTACAATAACATCATTTCTGTTTCCTAAGTGACAATACTTTGGCTCATGGATCTTATAGAGCCATGCTGCCGGATGGCATGTGCAGCCATTGAAAAATAAAGTCCTTGCAATGAATTAAATTAAAAACTAACCAGAACAGCAGTACATATTACAAACATGGCTTGAAAGTGTATCCCGGGGTTTCAGATGATGTCATAATCTGCTACGACAAATTTAATAGTATAGTTGCCTGGAAGCTAAGCCATTATACTATGTTTAATTTCACTAAGATGTAAATTACATGGTTCAGTGTTGTATAGTATTGGCTACCACCATTGTAGACCTTGTTCTTGCAGCTGTCAGGAATCGTAATGTTTATGGGGATTTTGTTTAGCTGGAAGTCTTAAGCTTTTATAGACTTTTTTTTTTTTTTTACATTATCTAATTCCTCTCTCATTTGCCTTTCTTTCATCTCATCTCTACACTCATCTTTCTTCTGGTAATATTAACAGAATGATAGGCTAACTCCTTAAAGTACCTTAAGAAATATTCAGTCCTTGAGGAAGAGAAGAGCAATATTACTTCTAGAGTGAATTCTTGCCTGTTATCACTTTGAATTTTTAGTGGGCCTTTGAGCCAAAAAGAAAAGTATGGAAAGAGCCAGTTTAGGTGTTTATATTCCATCTTCTATAGTAATTTCCAGCATAAAATTTGAGGAGACATTCTATATTACAAGGTAACTTGTACCAAGGAAATACGCACATGAACTTGTTTCTCCCTACAAAGTTTAATAAGGCTTTAGGCTTCAGCTATCCTCCAAAATTTCCAGCCAAATTAGAAAGAGAAATAGAATAACTGATCATAAAGAGAAATAGTACGGTATGCTAATGTAAGCTTCTTTAGGCTGGTAGACAATCATTTCTGTCCTTAAAATCTAATACAATAATTGACTGTTAATGTCTAGACATAGTCTTTAATATCAGTAACTTCCTGAAAATGTTTTCCAGGTCCTGTAAGCAATTGAAATACTATGGGGAGTTTATTGGATTTTGTTTGTTTTTTTGTTTGTTATTTTTTCCTTTCAAATGTCTACCAGTTAAAAAATACTGTACTCTTGCCCCTTTGCTTTTTTTCTGTGCACTTGTCTGTAGATGAATGTTTTGTCCCTTGACACTGCTTGCCAATTCCAGGCTGCTGACAACATAATTGATTCTAGGCAGTCTTATGTATATATGGGAAATTGGTGATTTTAGATTAGCTTTTAACAGTAAGTATTGCTAATAAAAAGATGATTCACAGTAGAGGTAAGCTTGACATGGTAGATAATAAATCAACAATATCTGCAGCATGTTGTAAATTGCACACAATTAAAAAAATTTTTTCCTCTAACTTGAAAACCTAAAAACAGAGAGAAATGTTCCAGTGACTTTGGTTTATAGAAATGTGCTAATGTTCACTCCTATCTGTTGGTTTTGTGTCTGTAAAAAAAGCTCTTGCTTACTTTTCTAATTCTGGCTATATTTATTTACTTATTTCAGGTGATGTTATCTACCAACATAAATTCCTGTTTTTATAGTTCAGCGGTAGTATAGAAGCCATTTCTTTTGTCAGGACTCTGAAACATTTCTAAGATTAATGAATATCTAAGAGCAGAAATAAAAGTGCTGTAAATCAGAGAAATATTCTGAAAAGAGCCTTAAGCCATCTTTAAAATTTGTCAAAATTGTCTGTATAGGACATACAATCTTCTAATGGTGGTATTCAAGGCTTTTTGGTTTTTTATTGTTTGTTTGTTTGGTCACATATTTGAATAAAGAGACTGATGCAGTGTTGTAGGTCAAGTGAACAAGAGATTTAATTAGACTATTTGCTTGTATAACGAGCTTTAGGCAAGAATGAAAACAAAGTCTCAGGCTTAAAGGAAAATTTTCCAAGAAAAACAGAATTCCAATTTCCTTCCTTCCCTCTTCCCTTCAGTGATTTGTCAGTCTTAATAACCCTACAGGGAAAAGACTCCTGAATCCTGGCCTAGTCTTATGCTAGGCTTTACTTTTTCCTCATGAAATAGTCAATTCTCAATATATAAAAGTTAGATGGAAATCTCCAAAAAGTTTTTACCCTCTTTTCTCTCCACATCTGCACAGAGGCTGTACAACAGAGCACAAGGCAGGTCCAAATAAGACTAGATTTACATGCACTTAGCTAATGAAAAAAGTAATAAGAATGAAGAAATGCATTTAACATTAAAATTATCCATGGTAAACACAAATTGAAAAAATATAATGATGAAAATTCTCTGCTTTAAGTTTGGCATAAATAACCTTGCTATATGCTAGTGATCTTCACCAGGAAAAAATAGAAACATCAACTTCAGGATTCATAGCATTAGAAGTCTGTTAGGAATGCTCTGGCTAAAGCAAAGTGGGAGAAGTACCACCTCCGGGCACAAAGAAAGAGCAGTGTGAAATTCACTGTGTTAAGGGAAGCACTCAAAGAACTATATTCTTACAACTATGCAGAAAATATTTCAAAATGCTTCCGCTCTTTTTGTCTCCCAATCTCTTTCATTTGAAAGAGAAAACTTGAAAATTATGAAGTTCCTCAGCCATGGATGTAGAAGATTTTCTTTTTTCTTATTGTGGAGCTTATTTATACAGATGATTATAGTAAATTAGGTGCTTTTGATATTCAATTTATCAGAATTGTACAAGATGTCATGACTTAGTGTTTCCAATTCAGAGATTATACTAGCCTATGAATAAAATGGGTGGAGTTACTGATTTTTTTATATATGTCTCATAGATCACATAGCTCATAAATTGGAGCTTTAAATGTTGTTCAAAAGTTAGATCACTTACTATGAAATGATTAGAGGTTGTTGGTGTTCGCAAAAATAAAATTAAAAAAAATTGACATGGCATATAGGTGTTTTTCCACTTAAATAATAATTTTAAAACATTCATCTATATCCTGCCTTCTTAAGACTGATCTCAAAATACAAATTTTGTTTAAAAGGATAAAAATTCTAAAGGTGAGCAACAACCCACATCCATGCGCTTCAACCTTTTACTGTAAAACATAGTGAGATTTTTTTTCCCAGCTCAAAACCATTCAGCTTGGATTACTTAATTTTGCCTTGGAGATTGTCTTGTGAGTTTTACCAAAGCAGGTTTGCAAAGCATTGTATGATCTTATATCAATATTAGATTCATTCCTATTGATATATACTCCTGTCACTGTCAAAATTACAGTGAATTAGCCACCATTGATTAAAGTTATTTTCTTCACACATGCATATTTCAGTGAGTTGTTTAAGGATAGTGTTTAGATGTTTGCTTTAAACAAAATTATGCTTACTTATTATTAGTATATCTATGAAAATAAGGGCTTGTTCTTTACTTTTAGTTTTACATTCCTAAATAGATTTCTTTCACCCACAGGATCCTTTGTTTGGCTGGACTATGAGAGAATATGGTCAAATATCTTATTTGGAAAATGAAATTCATAGATGTTTCTTTATAAAAAGATTTTTTAAAAAACTAAACTTTACAAGTATAAGCTAAGTTACAAAACCTATACTTTCTGTATGCTTTGCTAATCTACCCACATCTTTTTAAAAATTCTGAGATTTTGCATATTCTTTTTAGCCATTTCAACATCAAATTGCATTCTGTCAATGTCTCATTTGAGCCTAATATTTTATTCAATATCACAAATATAGTAATATCTAAATGTAATGATTCTAAAATATGAGTAAAGCTATCTAGAAACATGTTAGGTTCTGGGTTTTTTTATGTTCATTACTTATAGCTTTCATAATACAAATTACTAGACTAATTCTGTTTTTACTCAATAATAGCAACTGCCACTCTGAGTTTAGCATATTGTAAACAAAGTTTTGGTTATTTTTTTTCCCAAAGAAACCTCTTATATACCTACATCTAAGTTATTTCATCTTTTTGCACATTTATTCAATTTTACAAGATCTTTGAGGACTTTCTTCACCAGCTATATGACACATGAAACCCATCCACAGACGTCCGCATATTGTCCACAGACTTGGAGAGAGTTCCTGCAAAGTTATCCAAAGTCATCCAAAGACATTGAATAAAACTAGTCCCAATATCAAGATATGGGGAATACCACATCTGCTGTAGGGTTTGGTTTTTTTTTTCCACCCCTGAATATCTTCACCTTTCCTTTTGCATCTTTCTTCAACTGCGTTCAATCTATTAAGGACATCTTTTCTTCAATCCTGAGGGATTAGATTATTTAATAATATTTGGCTTGGACTCTGGTTCAAACTTCTAAAATCCATGTTAAAAATGCATTGCTGTTATCCACATACTTCTTAACAGCTTCACAGAGCTATAGCAAGCCACTATTGCAGCCTTTCCCTTAGAGAAAGTGTTCTGACTTCTTCCCAACAGGCTGTGTTCATTCACATTCTCAGTTAACTTACTTATTCTTTGTTACAGACTTTCCAAGAGATAAAGTCAGAGCAGATGTCTGTAGGTCTCAGGGTTTACTCTAGAGCTCTTACTACAGATATGAGTGGCTTTAACAATCCAGTAGTGCTCTGACACTGGATATTTGCAATGGTACCTTATGCATCTTGTCCTGAGGTTTTCAGACTGGAGTTCCTTCTGGACCTTCCAGTTAATGTTACCTGGCCATTGGCATGTACCTGCTCTATTTGCTCTAGTTTATCTGTATAGTTATAGGTATTTGTACTTATTGGGGTAGGTGAAATGTAACAAAGAATGAGGAGAATATGGGCATCTTTCCAAAGACTTTGCAAGACTGGTTTGAGCAGTTCACTGAGTTTCTTTTTTTTTCTCAAATACCTCTCCTAGATTGTCCTCATTAAGTAGTTCCACTAGTTCCATAGCTTACTTTCTTCTCTTAAATATATAATAAACTTTTTGTATCATGTTAAGTGTTAATTGAATGGCATTATCTATCTTGTTTGTAGTTTCAGAGTATAAGCCTGGCATGACATTTTTATTTAAGGAGCATATGTTCTAATAAAAAAAGCAAACAAATAAACAAGAAAAATAAAACCTAAAACTATGAATTACACAAACTGTAAATTAAGATGGTTGGAAGAATTCAAATCAACTCTCATTTAAGCCAATAGAAAGATTCTAACTAATGTTTAGTTTGGGTCAATGACATATTAATAAGAAGCTATAATTAGCATGGCATTATTAACAGAGCAAAATATGTTGATTGATAGTTATACTACTTAATCGAAAATAAAAGAGGAAGCATAGGAATAAGAATTTTTAAACAGCAAAATATAGAACTAATTTTAAGAAGGAGCACTAAATGCATATTCAGATTTTGACATTTTAAGACATAGTTTAATTTCCTGAAGAGATCTAAAATTTGTAGTAAAACACTATATCATATAATCCCTTTAGAGCTTCTTTTAGAGCATTTTCTAACAGAGCTCATGGATGTTCTGAACTTGTAAGTCGTGAAAAAGATGACCAAAGAAAATAAGAATACTAAAAATTATTGAAAAGAAGGTGTGACAAAGTAGACATAAAAAAAAAAAGAATTCAATTGAAAAGAATCACAAAGGGAAGAAAAAGATAATTTAGAAGTACCTAAAGTAAAAAAAAAAAAAAAAAGAAGAAGAAGAAAAAAAAAGTCACAGAGTTTATTTCCATTTTTTTGCATATCTTCAACCAAAAACAATCATTTGTGCTACTGGGATTCTAAATGGCTAAATGATACTTAATCCTTTTGATTATAATTAAAATACTATGAATAGGGTATGCACACGTGCTATGTTTTTCCACATGTCTCATTATATCTAATATCAGCACAATTTGATGCAGGCTGAGCATACACAACTACCGTACATCTATAAGGCTAACAAGTCTGTTAGAGATCGCAGATACGTTAGAGTAGGAATGTTGTCTTTCCTATACTTTGCTCCAAGTCCAGAAGAATTCTGATTTCCCAAAGTAACAGAAATAACTGTAATATTTTTGACAAGTACTCAGCAGCCTTGAAAAAGTTCTAAACAGGTGAATTACTGAAGCTTTTGTGGGGTCTACATAGCCGTATGCCTTTTATGAAGGTTTTCTTTTTATCAAACAACAGCAGGCTTTAGGATCCTTTTTTTGTCAGATATTAGTTTCCCTGACAGAAAATAACAGACTCAAACTCCCTCTTTTGTATCTCCTGCCTTATGCAACACTCAGCACACACAGCAATAGAACTGCTTAAAGTGCTCCATACTGAGCTGAGAAACAAGGTCATTAAGAATCTGAGCCAAAAGCTCTTGTAGTATAACACAAAATCCCCGTTGACTTCAATAGGATGTGGGTCAGCGCTGTAGTCAAGTGAAGTCAGTCAGTCTTTATAGTAAAAAAGACTTCTAAAATTCATGTAATACAAGCCTTCCTTAGCTGTATAATGCTTATATTAGACCAACTGACTAGATAAAGATCCTGTTTTCTTGTGTTATTTGTATCTAGAGCAACAGAAATGTTTTAGTAGAGCTGTTTTATTGATAGAAATCAAATGAATTCTATTTAAAGAGTAATAGGATATTTTCCACCAATGCATACAAAAACTATATTTTCACATTGTTAAATTTCCATTTCACTTCAGCCTGCATTTTCTCTTGTAATAGACAGTTCAGTCAACCATCATTATGTATCTTAGTAATATTAATATAGAGATATATGCATTTTGTAAGTTTATTGTGCTTGATTTTGTTAAAGGGGTTTGACTTCCATGGCTATAGGAAAGCCTTTCAAAATATAGAGCAAATTTTATCCAAAAGTGTGCATTTTAAAAAGGAGGGAGAAAAGGGAGATAGGGAAAAACATAGCTGCATTTTTTAAAGATTTCTATGTTCCTTCCAACCCATTAATTCTTTAAATTATTTTTCCATTCATTTTTCCCATGACACATTCATCACTCTCAAAAAGCCAGAGTCCAAATGAACCAGATGTGCTGAACGTGCAAATAACTGAAAAAATGGGTTTCCCTGGAAACCAGATGAAAGCCTTCAGAAGAGCTCCACCTCCTGCTCAGCTTGACTTTCCCTTTTAGTAGTTCAGTAATAGCAAATCAACACACTTATATCCAGATTGTCCCTTCCACTTACATGAGCAGGGGGTAACCACTTCAGGCAGGATTCAGAAAGGAGAGACTTCCATTGCAGGTTTTCACTGTTTTATTCTCTGTAAATCTATAACTCTTCTATAAGAGCAGCAGCATGTGCATAGGATAGGACAGGCATTTTTGCAGATGGTATCAGACAACAGCTGCCTTTCATATTGTCCCTTGGCAACCCCGTGGATAACTGTGTAGAATATCTACTAGAAGGCACTCCAATTAGCACTCATTTATCTGGAATCCCTTCCCCGGAACTTAATGTTGCTATTACAGAGTATTTTGAAATTCAAATTGGAGCTAAATGACTTAGCCCAAAAACTCACCTACCAGATTTTCCAGGCTTTTACCCCATAAACATACTGTTCTTGGATATCAGTGGTAAGGGTTAGTCTCTGTTTTCCTTGACTCCATCCTGCCACTTACTGTGGCCATCAGGAGTCTCTGTGACTGAGCTACCTTGGTGTCTGCCACACTTAAAACTTCTAATGCCATGTCTCTGAATACTTTAACACAGATTTGACCCTAGGTGCTTCTTCACATAATATCAATGGGAAAGGAATAATAGAACCCAGTGGATGTTCAACAGTAAGTAACTCTGTAATGAAAATCCCTTTCCCCTAATAAAATCATCTTTTCTGATCTCACAGATCTTTTCTTTTGCAGAACTAGAGGACTGCAGCATAACTACAGTTATGTTGCTGTAGCAGTGGAGTTTAGATAGAAATTTTCATCACATTTGTGAAGCAATCATGGCTTACCCTGAGAATGGGAAGTTGGAGACCTTTTGATGCATTGCTCCAGCTTTCATTCCTCTTCTGGTTAGGGAGTGGTGCAATAAATCAAAGTGCTTCCACCTGGACTAGAATAAATTTCTGAAGGGAATTTTGTGTGTAGCACACTTATTAAAAAATGGCAGTTGAAATGAAGGCAGGACAACAAACAACAGAAGTATCTTGCCCTGTTAATGCTATCTGGATTAGCATGTATTTACTGCATTTCTAATTAGTTTTCATTGTATTAACATGCTAATATTAATTTGATACATTACTTTCAGTCATAAAGCCAATTTTTAGGAAACTAGACTTTTAGGGAACAAAAGTAGAGAATCAATAAATAAGTAATTTATAAAACTACTCAGCCTAATTCTACACCAGAGATAGAGAGTTTATAATCCCCATTTTTCAATACAGGGTTATAATTAAACAATGTACCTATAATTAGCATTAACAATGACGTCCTATGGAAACTGGCACCTAGGTTTTATTCTGATCTTATTTCCAGTGGAAGCAAAGATTAGACCTGACTTAACTTTGGTAGAATTGTGTTCTTTGAATAATAACATGGTAGAAGGTATCTGGCATAGTATAATATGAATGAAACCTGGAGACCCTACCTCTCCTTTTTTCTTCAAAAAAACAAACAAGAAAAAACAATTTCTGAAAAGTTGTACTTCATCAGAGTGTAGAACACTTACTTTAGCTGACGATAGTAATATTGCTTGGACTTAGGGAATATACTTATTGACTCGTGAATATTCCAAGGGGGTAGATTAATCTTTTGTGAATTGTAGAGCTCTGATGAAACTGCTCTTTAACATGCTAAAGTAAAAATTCATCTTCAGCTTGTACAAAAGGACTTCCTATAATAAATGCTATTTGTAATAGCAATAAGGCAGCTCTGTGGGGAATGTTTATCATGAAGTGTTCACATTTTGAAATAGCAGAGATTTCATCTTGTATTACAAAACTCTCTGATAATATGAGTGCATGGTAATATATAATAGCTTCAGTTCAAGTTTATGGCTTAATTATTGCTTGAGAAGTTCTGTCTATACATTTGTCTAAGGTTAGATAGCAATGTATTTATTAAGCTTCATAATCCGTCTTTATTTTGTACTTCATAATATACCTTTATTATTTTTTACATCTTATCAGTATGCGAAAAAAAACAAACAAAAAACAAACAAACAAAAAAAAAACAGGTCATATCATACTGCTTATTTAATAAGGTAGAAACATACATAGGTAGGTAAATAAGTAGGTAGATAGGCCACCAAATGCATGCGATTGACTCCAGGGCTGCACGGGCAGTGCTATGCTTAAGGTAGGTTAAGGTAGCAATACTTGGCCCTGTTAAAATGCCACCCATTAAACTGCTTTAACTGTGCAAAGGTTAAGGTCACAATCCTGTCAAGGTCACAGTGTTTTGCCAATAAGCTGTACTTGTGCATGGACTGACTCTTAACATCCACAAAGTCCTGACAGGATGGCATGACCTTGTTTTGGGGAATCCTACTGACACAAAGCACAATCCTTGCCTTGCTGCTATGGCCCTACCCTTGACAAGCCCATAAAAACACTTGTGACTTCATGAATGGATGCTTTTTTCCACATATCAGAAAGATTTGTAAAGCTCCTGAGTTGCAAATTACAGCACAGTTTTGTGTAGCTCAGATAACTGCCAGATACAGTTGAATGGAGGGTGGGTTGTTAAAGACATGACTTCTGCCTCCTGATATCACTTCCCTTAAGTTGCGTGATAGTAGATACAATTAATCTGCATAGTTTTACTAGTGAAATATCTATTAAGGCTCCATATTTTAATTTGAATTTTTTTCCATGAAATGAATTGTGTATGTGGGCTGTTCTAAATATAAAATCCTACAAATAATTTCTACTTTGGAAGATGAAAAACATATACCTTTTCTTCCAATTTCACACTTCAAGAACAAGACTTTTTTAACTTTAACAATTTAATCATGGCTTATGTTAGAAAGTAGAAATTCTTGTCTCTTATCTGTTTGCCTTTGGCAGCACGCTCTCAATTTTGTATATCCCATAAATATTTAATGTGATGTTTACATAGAATATTAAGGAAAGAGAGAACAGATGTCTATAAATGTCAATATCAAGAAAAATACTGATTATATTTTAGAAAATATAGAAAAGTATGAAAAAAGTTTGAATATAATGGAAAAATTAACTCACATTATATTTAACATTGACATAACTATATCTACAGATGTTCCCAGTACAGTAGTTGAAACAACTGTCTGTGTACTCCAGTTTACCAACAGGCCTGATCTTTACATGCTAAATAGATACTGACAAAATTTTGCTTGAAGTTTGGGAGGGCGTTTTACAGTCATCTAACTGGTGTGCTTCTGCTCTCGTGCTCATTCATCCATCCTTTCTTCCACAAAATAGAGAGTTTTGAAATAAAATGCCCGATATAAAACATTTTGCTTCTGAAAGCAAGCTGTGACTTTACAGAACTCTAATAGAATACAAAATATAAAAATGCTTAATTAAAAAACATATGAAATGCTTAGTTTCTGACTTTATAGAAACTATAAATTTCATTTAACTAATATTTTATCTGCAAAGTTTGATATCTGATTCCATTTGCATTATATTTTTCACAGCTTTTAGGAAGAGAAAATGATTATTTTAAATGATATTCACCAGACCTTTAATGAAAGCAGCAGCTGGAGGAGAAGACAGGTCATGGTTTCTGCAGAACCTCAAAATCAATGTCTATATTTCCCAGTGGCATAAGTGGCATAATCAGTGGCATAAACTGATTTCCTTAAGTAGGAAAACATCTCTTGTCAAGAAGGACAAAAAAGCTCCAGAGAAACTGAAAGCCAGCCTCACCTCAAGCCTCTGGGATTTGTTAAGCTTTAAACGAGAAGATTCAGGGAGATCTTTACTGCTGTCTAAACTTGCTTAATGGGAGGATTTAGAGACTATAGAGACAGATTCTGCTCTAGGATATCCTAAGAAAGAAAAAGACCAAAAGACACAACAATTAAAATTATATATATAGAGAGAGAGATATAATATGTATATATACATATACATATGCATACATATATATATATTTTACAAACATTGTTCATATGTTAGAACAGGTTAGTTGGACATTGGATGAAACTCCATGCATGGAGATTGGCATTTCCATCCTTACATATGCAAAATTCATTGCAAAAAAAATGCATCCTTAGATGTGCAAAATTTGACTGAACAAACAACATGAACAGCCTGCTCAAAGTTGTCCCTGCTGTGAGCTGTATATTGTTCCAGATGACCAGCAGAGGTCTCTTCCAAACCAAATCTTTGTATAATTTTCATTCTCCGAGTTCTATAGAACATTGGAAAGTTCAGGCCTAGATAGCTATTTGCATCTTCATCTTGAATGCAGTCAAACTCTTTTGAGACATGGCTTTCTTATGAGATTTCCACAAATGGCTTTTTTTTTTGCCTGTTCAGAAATATCAAGCACGTAGAAATAATAGAGCTAGTACAATAAGAAATACTATTTCTTCTACTATCTGTAATAATGAATACAAAGGGATTTGATAACATGGAAAAACCACTTAGCTAGCACAAATGTTCTCACATTTCCCTTGCTAAATGTCCCATAAGCTGCTGAAAAGAATGAAAAATAGTTGAATAGCTCATGGGATCTGAGCAACTATGCTCAGAAAGGTAATGAGATGAAGTGCTTTTCACATTTATCACTGCTGTATTCCTAGCCTCCTACACCAAGTTACTTTAGCTCAGTAGTGTACTATATTGCCAAAGACTTTATTGATCATATTTCACACCATGAAAGGTTAACTTGCTCCGCTATGTTTCACCCTCGTGGAGAGTGTTGTCATACTGTATAGGTTTATCACCATGGAGGGTGATGCAGGGCGTGAATGTACCCTGCATGCCCAGCTTCCCAAGAAGTCAGGATCTGATGTGACTGGATGGCTTTAGGCTGGTTTGGAACACCCTATCTCCTCCCTCCTTGTGCACGGCCATGCCAGGCTCCATGTGAGGCTGCCGGGAGGAACTGGGGAGATCAGAAGACCCACTGCAGAAAACTGATTCCAGCATGCACACTTTTACTTGTCTGAGAAAACTAGGTAAGTCTTAACACAAAGGAAGAGATAACTTACTCCAGTAAGGTGAGGTGGAGGCATCCAAACTACCTTTACAAAATGTTGCCAAGTGACTTCTTATCTTTCCAGAATACAAAAATCACAGTTTATCTCCATGTTTCTACTTCTACTTCTGTGCATGTGCTACCTTCATCTGTTTTCACTCATCAAAGCACTTTGCAGGTTTATGCAAGTGTGAAAGTGTTCATTCCTAAAAAAAAAAATAAAATAAAAAGAACAAAAAAAGGAGTCTTCAGAGATCTACTGAGATGTAATATCTAAGATTCAGTCCTAAGCCCGACCCCTTTCTAGACATGCCCCTGAAAGAAGGTTATAGTGAGGCAGATGTTGATCTCTTCTCCAAAATAATTACAGTTAGAAGGAAATAGTATCTATTTGCCCTAGGGGACATTCAGATTAGACGTTAGGAGGAATTTCTACAAGGAAAAATAGTCAAGCACTGGAATAGGCTGCTCAGGGAAGTGGTGGAGTCACCATACCTAGCAATGTTTAAGAAACTTGTTAATGAGGCATTGAGGGACATGGTTTAGCAAGTTTGGTGGTGAAGGATTTACAGTTGGACCCAGTCATCTTGAAGGTCTGTTATGTGATGATTCTGTGATTCTGAACTATCTGCCAGGCTGCATGGCCTTTTAGCAACTACATATCTTCCTGTCCACACATGAACACTTAACTATTATAGAGAGCAGTTTCCAGGTCTTATGCAACTCATACAAGCCTTCAATGCCACAGTCAGAAATCAAGTTTCCTCATATCTGAAAAAGGTGTTTGAAACTTGAAAAGATATTTTTCTAATCGTCTGATAAAGAGACAGGCCTTAAATAAAAAAAAAGATTTTTTTTTTTTAAGTGAGGTTAAATGAGACCCTCTTAGGAGAAAAAAAAATAATCATCTAATCAGTTTAGGAGTAATCAGATTTGGAAACCAACTGTAGCATTGAATATTTTTTAAAAAAGAGAGAGAGAAGGAATGATACTCTGTATAGTAACATAGATATTATTTTTATTAAAGAATTCTTTTTAACAACAGAATTTCACTAGGAAAATTTGGAATGTTTAGGAATGAGAATATCATCTGTTTCTTTCTGCCTGATGGATAATACATAGAACTCAGCAATTTTATTATGAACTCAGCAATTTTATTTTATTATGAAGAAATGTGTATGGATATAGAAATGATTCAGGTCTGATATATGAGTGATATCAGACCTGAATTCTTTGATAACAATGTGACTCCTTTCACAGGAATCACTCCATCACATATCCAGACAGATAAATTTATGCAGAAACTTTGCTTATAAATGAGTAGACTCACATCTGCTTATTATCAAACTACCTGCTTGATAATTTGATCCATAGAAATCATAACACTACTAAAATTCCATATTGATTATACTTAGGGAAAAACTCTTTGAGGAAGACGTACGCTTTGCGTTTAATATACTCATTGGAATAGTCAGGAGAACTCTTACTTCAGACAGTGTCTATTTTAACGAGTAGTACTTACATATGGCACATGAAGCACCTTCTATTTTTTTTGTCATTTTCACATAATTTGCCCAATTCTTAAATGTGATTCACAAACCTACTATACTACTTTTCTTGATTCAGAACATCAACATTGCTTAATGGCTTCCCCTCAGTTAAAATTTCAGAAACATATAGGTTTATCTACATCAATATGATCAAACAGTTGTTCATGTTTCATGTGTGATTACATCTGCTTTTATGTATATAATTGCCATAACTGAAGCAGTAGGAAAACTAAATCAAGAAAATTCACATAACTAATTTGATAAACAGAAAATGTTTTAAGGGTTTTTGTCAATACTTCCCTTCTTGCTTATACAATCAGCCCATACATTTCAAAAAGGAAGTTACAAAATATGGGTTGTTTTGGAGCTTATTATTTTCCTTATGCAACATAGTTCATACAAAAAAATTAACAGCTTCTCTTTAACAGAGAGCAAGTTTTTTTTTTTCCAGAATTGCTTTATAGTCCTAACAAAAAGTGTTCCACTATGATTCCTTCCAAGCCACTGTGCTAGAACAAACTCAACCCATTCTAACTGAGTGACATCAGGCAGCAGTGAAAATGCAATTTGTTGTGAAATTTGTTTTTGCATTTGCTGTTGGAAGCCCAGTATTCAGCTATTTTGCAGCTCCCCATTGGACCTCATCAGAGAACTTGCTAGCTGGAGGGCATCAGCAACACTAATCACTCAGAAGGAAACAGAACAGCTGTGTTCCTGACAGCTGAAGCAGGCATGATGTCCATCAGCAAATAACGGGGATATCTAAAACTGTTCTCCTTAGCAGGGTATCCCCAAATCCTGTTATGCAGTAAATGGGAGTTCTAACCGACTGCCAATTCTTACCATTATATTCCAATAGATGGTAAATATTTTTTTTCACATCTGCATATTATTTTGTCATGCTGTCATTCATCATCTGTAAAGTAACTTTAGGTAAGAATTATAAGAGGATAAGCTGTTTCAGAGAAGATCGAGCCCTAAGAATCCTTGATCACATTGCAGATATACACAAAAGTTCCCTACAAGAAAAATATCTTCAATTCATATTCTAAAGCCTAAAAGAACCTTTTTATATGGTAAATAACCTCTTAAATCTTCTCTGTATCATTTGTTTCCCTATCCTGATATCAAAATCTATGTTCCAAGAATTTTATCTTCATTGTCATCAGTTCACAAAGATAAAGATATAGCTTAATTTGTGTGCTGGCATTCAGAATATACAAGCATAGCAACCTTCAAAGTACAAATCTATATCATAGTATCTTCTATTGGAACGCTCATCAGATGGCCCCTGCAAAAGAATAAATGAAGTCGAACAAAAGGAGTGTACATAGATATGACCAATTCTTTAAGGCACTGACATTAATTAAGGCCAAAGGCTAAGGCTAGTTACATTGCTACAGATGTAGCTTCAACAAACTAGACCAAAATGCAAAACTGAAAATGGCTTTAGAACCTGACCTAAATTGGAAACATACAAGCATACAGGGATTCTCTGAGGCCATGTCTTCTTCTCAAGCACACAGGTACTGTGCATAGGATGCTCAGTTTTTACTGGGTCTATGTATCTCTCCTATGAATATATGATTAGGAAATGCAGATCGCATGAGCAGCCTTCAGGCTACCATTTCACTTGTTTGTACTTACCATGGTTTACAATCTCAGTTGTTTTTATTCCCCTAAAATTGAGAGATGTACATCATTCTTTGAGAAAAAAAAAATCAAAGAAAAAAAAGGAGATCTACAAATATTATTTATTTTAGGTGATGATAATATGCTTATATAAATTATTTTTACTGAGTAGGCATGATTTACTGTATGAATTTCTCAACAACTATGTATGTCTGTGTATTCTGTATGACCATCTTTGCAATAATAGAATACTGCAATTCTCTGACTTAAGTTATGTTCAGAGAGAATAAAATAACAATTCATCAGTGACTATGCCTCTTTATTTATTAAAATCACACTTGCATTTGAAGCATTAAAGTAGAAGAGGCATTTAACTCTTTATCACAGAAAAAATAAAGAATTTTAAAATACTTAAATTAAATCCCATCTTTCTGGAATTTGCATATCCTTTCCTTATCCTTATTATTACAGTGATATTGAAGTTCTAGACATCATTGTCCAGGCTGCTGCCCTTCTATATAGAATAGTGCAGTAGAAAGTAACATCATGGACATTCGAGTATAAACCAAAATGCTGGCTCTTTACCACATGGGCTAATTTTGTTTATGCAGTTATTATAATGTCCTTGAATGAGTATAATTTGATGTGTTTGTGGCCCTTCCTATTATCTTACCAGAAAAAGGTATGGGTAGTTCCTCTGATCTCTGACTTGCTACTAACTGACATCAGCTTTGTTATCAGGTCCTTAGACTGTTTGATTTAACAACAAAAAAATGATAAAAGAGGAATCAAAAGTGGACAGCATCAAAAGTGCTCTGCTCAGGTGAAGACTATTTTCCTCTTCCAAGATATACAACACACTGATTGCACAGTGCTGGACCTAGCTTAGGGCTATGACTAAATGCAGTAATCTAGCTTTTACAGCTGCTCTATGAGAGACAGTAAGGCAAGATGCCTTAATTAGCTACATTTATTTATGCTCAAGAAATGAAAACAAAAATTGACTGAAACTCATTTGAAAACAACAAGACTTCTTCCTACCTGCTGTTTGTAAGCTATAAGAGGTTTTCAGCAAAATTCAAGATTTGTTTGCCTTTTAAATAAGTGATTTATAATCTCTATATCTCTGTATTTCTAATTTACCGTAAGCAAAATATCAGATTAGTAATGTGTTTAATATGAGTTATTAAATTCCCATTAGACAAAATTACCACCCTTAGAGATATACAAAACTACTTCAAATTAATTTGTCTTTCAATAACTATGTATTTCACCTATTTCTAAAAATATTTACACTTTTAAGATTTTAACTATAACAGCTTACTTGATTTTGTTTCAGAAAAAAAAATAAAGATAAAAACCTTTCTTCCTTTAAGTGTCCTTTCCGTGTACTACTTTTATGCAATTCATTCAAAGAATTCTTTGCCTCTATTCTGATATGAAATAACCACTGCACTCATATCTGTCTGGACATTGCTGGTCCAGACAACAGTTCTTCTGGAATGATGTGGAGAAGTTGGTGGTGTGAAACCTCGAGTATGGCTTTGCAACAAAATAGATTCTCTCAGCCATTTAAGAATGTAGACAGACCAACTTCTAAGAGCTACCTTTCACAAGAAATATTAACACAGAATTGGTGCACGCAGCAAACAAGTTTAAAAATATAACCTGATTTCTGGTTAATAATATGCAAGTATTATGGTACTACTTAGTTCTTAATGAGCTATTACTGTAAGATGTTGGTTATTTACCTGTTAAACTGTACTCTTTTTCAAAATGTTATCTGTAGATTATCACTATCATCTTGTAGAACATTAATTAAATTTACGTCTTCCACTCCTCCCTCTACACATAGAACATGCCCTTGGGTTTTGGGGGGGTTTTTTGATTGTTTTGGTTTGGGTTTTTTTGTTGTTGTTTTGTTTTATTTGGATTTTTTTGATTTTTTTTTTACATACATACTTATTAACAGAAACAAAACTATGGATGATGTTTGATCTTATCAAGAGGTCCTCAGTTTATAAATGGATTTTTTTTCTGGATTCAGTCTGAGGTACTTCAGAAAAAAAAAACAACCTTTGACAGAGTCACTATATTCTTAATAATTTTTTTCCTATATTTCTCTCTCTTGACCAATATATGGTCTCTGCTATTTGCCTGTTTTCAGCAATAATTTCTTTCCTCATCATTTTGTTATTGCTGTATGCATGGCAAGGGGATGGGAAGGCATATTTCCTTACAACAAAGATCCTTTAAAGCTGTCAGTGGTCCTTTCAGGATAAAATATTTCACTGATAAGAACATCCTCTGCTCACTATATGTTTTCCATTCCCTTCTGTAATGAGCTACTGCTACTTCTAGAAGTTTTACTCTTCCAAATGTTTGACATCAGTTTGCATATGGTATAAGAGCTAAGCTGTAAGGCATTCCATATTGAAAAATAGGGTGCTGTTGAACTATAACACCTTTTAATCACTGCATAATCTGTTTAGCTACCATGTGTGAAGAAGATAAATTGAGGGTTGAACTTCTTCCAGTCTGCAATACCATAACAATTTATCTCTTGCAGAGATACAAGCACTAAAAATGAAAGATGAGCAGATATACAAATCTCTATTCTCCACATGTATGCTACATGCCCATGACATTCAGGTAATTTGCGTTCCAATGGAAAAAGAACTGGGAAAGATCTCTGTAAATAGACCTCTCTCTACTTTAACTGATGCCATCTCACAAAAGTCTTCTTCAAGTAGTGCTTAAAGATATGACAAGATCCAAGCAGACCACAAACTTGCAGATATCCCTATTGTTCAATGAAATGCTGATTTTAGAGTAGTATTTTTGAGACAGCTACAACAAACATTATACTTATATATATATATATATATATACTTATATACATTCAATTGCAAACATCAACTAATTATTACTATTATCATAATTTGCTGTTTCTCCAGGCCTGCTAGTTGAAATTTTTTTTAAAAAAAAACATATTTAAATGTTTAGATATCTAAGTGAATATATTTATTTAGATCTATATAATTATTTAAAGCCTGATCAAAACAGGAATTAAGCATCCAGGTCTAAAATTACTCCTAAATATCTATTTTAATCCTTGCAATCAAATGTGTGTCTTTCACATGACAACAGCTTTTGTGAAAATGGCGATAGACCTAATTTTCTCCTCTCCTCTACTACCAACCAGACAACCAGTTTGCAACAGCTAGCACAACATATGACAGTCTCTGGAAGAATTAGATTAGAAACTGTAAAGACTTTAGAACAAAATCTTGGGAAAGTTTCTAGAAGGGACTTTAAGGTAGATATGAATTCAGGATGAGGAAATAAGGAAGACTAGAGCATCTTTAACCTCTTGAAATCTTTAGCCATTTAATACTGAAACTGGAATTTAAGAAAGCAGCTGACCTGAGTGCAGGCCCCACAGCTGGGCATAGAGCCAGTTGATTTTTTTCTATAATTCAGAACTCATGAATAAACTCCCTATTCTTTGGAAAGGCCTAAAACGCTTAACTGAGAAGACAGAAGAAGATACAGGAATGTGGAGTTAGAGAAAAGAAATAGGAGGAAAATACAAAAGTCTAAGCTGTTATACTTGAGTTGGGGATGACAGCTCAAGCATCAGGAACAGATAGAGACCTCCTTTTCTCTTCTGATTTTCCAGGAAAGCTCAAAATATTTTGTCCTATTCACTTGTTACCTTGAATATTACCGAGGAGCACCAAACTCCATTGGGATTTGGTGCAAAGAATACATCTAGCCATAGACATTGGTAGTTATCTGAAAATTCAGAACAACTATCTGTATTCACTCTCTAGCTTAACTTCTACACTATATAAACCTTCTGCTAAGGTGCTTGACTTCTGCTTTGTAACTTTGTAAAATATGACAGCTATGAAAATCCCCCATTAGATATTTATCTGCTTGTTTAGATATCTAAATATCTTTTGTAAATATGACCTCAGAAAATGCTCAGTTATTTCACTGTGGTTGCCTGCTGACACTATCCCCAGATGATGTGAGGGATAGAATATATTAATACCAATCCTAGGAATTCCTTCAGGACTGCTAAATGCTTTGAGTCAGGTTATTAAATGCATGTACAGTAACTGTTCGCTGCTGCTTGTTCTCATCTGGGGAAAGCTTTTGTCATTATCTTTGTCACTCAGCAGCTGGGACCTCACAGGCTTGAAAACATCCTCAGATTTGGAAAAACTAGTCAACCATGTTGTACCTTAAAAGACTGAATACTGGCATTGTGCATGTTTAATCAGATTTTATACACATCTGGGCTCTGCAATAGAGCTTGTCCGAGAAAAGCATACATTCTGTCACTTCCTATGGATAGGGAGATAAGTAGAAACAGTACAAATCCACTAGATATCTGTGCTCAAGCATTAGGCTAAAGAAAGAATAAATCCCTGCAGTATTAAATTTCTACATTTTTTCTATTAGTAATGCATTCTCAACTAAAAAGCTCTTAAGCAAATACTACTGGTGTGGGTTAGATGATTATTTGGATTATTTGGTACATTCTCCTGGAAATTCACATCTCTGAATGTAAAAGTACTCTCTTATTTTAACTGTTTATGTCTGTCAAATATATATAACCAGAGTTCCTTACTTCTCTTGGGATTTAGGCTGCAAGGAGGTTTGTAGAGGGGGTATTGGGGCAGATTAGGTCACTCCAGGCTTTACCCTTTTGGGGCTGAATATCCTTAGAGGATGGGACCAGCACCACCTCTCTGGCCTTATCCTCTAACTCCATAGGTGCACTGTACTCAGGGGGAAAGGTTACTCCCCATCTCAAGCCTAAGTCCTGTCTATCTCACCTGAAGAGACTATCTCGGTCCATTGCTCACTCAGGTCTCATGACCTACCTTTCCCTACCCCTAGCCTCCTAACAGTGAAGCCCTAGTTTTCAGTCTGTGCTAATCCTCTGTGTTTTGTTTCCTGAACAGGCATATCTCTGCATGTGCAATGGAACAGGTGTCCCTTCACCTCATTTTGTCATTTCTGAGGCATCCTTTGTTCTCACCACAAAAAAAGGTTTGAAATGGCTCTCCATGTCACCTGTATTCCGACGTGACTCTAGGTCACCATCGCCCTCTCCATCTCATCTGGTTCTCACCAGTCTCACTTGTCTCACCCAGTTTAGGCTCTCCTCATCAGGCCACGAATCAGCTCATCGTGGTACCATTGCCCTGCTAAAGGGCATGACCCTGTAACCCTAGCAGTCCTCCTTGGTCAAAGCAGGTCCCACAGTCAGCAAAGCCAAATCTCTGTGATGGACATCACATCTACTCCACTCTCAGCCTGTTCCCCTCTCCAGGAGGGCTAAAAAGACACCACTGGGCCTCTGTACCTGCATGATACTGCAGTGAGGTCCTAATACTGAATGTGATGAAGACCCAACACTCCTTTTCCACCTTGTACCCTTGTCTGCCCACCTCATCCTGCTCACATAGGGCCCTTTTTTTTTCTTTCCTGCAGTACATAAGGAGTTAAAAATCTATTTTTTCTTGTCCATTATGTTTTTGAGGGTCCAGACATGAGAATAAGAGGGAAAAATCTCCCTGTAGCTCTCTCCTGAACTCTAAAGGGAGATTTAAATGGAAGAATTTTATTCTGAGGCAGGTGGCATAACATGGATCAAG
Organism: Nothura maculosa; assembly: GCA_032353885.1. Taxonomy (NCBI): domain Eukaryota; kingdom Metazoa; phylum Chordata; class Aves; order Tinamiformes; family Tinamidae; genus Nothura; species Nothura maculosa. The sequence goes on from JAUBOD010000151.1 coordinate 4,501,561, forward strand.
AGATTATGGGAAGCTCCAAAATAGTAGCTATAAGAATAGTTGGAGCACTAGAAATGTATGCATTTAGTTCTTTTTGTAAGTAAATTCAAATCATAAAGCTAAGACTTACCACATAATGTGATTTTGATTAAGTTGGAAAAAGAAAGAAAGGAACCTTTTACCCACAAATCTTCTTTTCTCTTATTTTATTTCACTTTCCTTGACAAACACTCACCTCAGTTGAAAGCAACAGAGTCACAATTCTTAGTAAAGTCAAAGAGACCTGGAAGTATTCAGAACACTGAAAAGAACCTTTCCAATTTTCATTTTAAAAAGATCTTGCACTGCAATAAAGAAAGAAAGTGCCTGAAACTCTTTCAAAAACCTCTCTTGTGCTTGCTAAATTGTTTGTCTAGCATTCCTGGAGTGTGCTGCCAACATGAATGAAGCTCTTTTCTTATCTAATGAAGGTCTTGATCCACATCTCTCTCATTGGCCTTTGGATTGTTTTTAACTTGAACTCTAACTGAATACAATATCTAGAGAAATTCTCTTTTAGTGAAGGTTTAGATCACTTACTTAGCTTCCTTGTTAGAGTCAGACAGGCTTTATTCTGTTTATATGTACTAAAAATGTGCTCAAAGACAAAATTAAAACCTTTCTGACCACAGTGGCAGGAAGCCTTAATGTTTTATGAATGGAGTGATAAAGTCTTTATATCTCTGAAGTAAAACTTGAAAAACCTTTTAGTGCTGGTGACTTCTAGAATTGTAAAAATGATTTTTATAGTCAATTAATCTGTTTTAAAGTATTGTATCGTAATTGTGGGTCATCTCAGTTGAGTAGAAATTGGCACATACAGAGCAGAAGAAAGATACGAAGTCATAATAGCACAAGTTGCAAATTCAATCAAAAAATCACTGATAGAAGTACTTCAAAGTCCCTATGCAAGGAAAGAAAGTCTGCATTAGCAAAATTATGAATTTTGTTTCAAGAAGGGATAAGCTTGTAGAATGATACTGGTGGAAATTTAGGGAATGGTCATATTTCAGAGTTTGTAGAATTTAAATGGTCATTAAAGCATCGAATGGCTGATTCTACACATGCTCTGATGACTCTGTTTCACACAATTATATATATATTATAAATATATATAAATTATATATATAATTATATATATATATTTAATATTATTAAATATTATATATATTGTAATTAAATATATGTATTATATATTTTCTTTCTTCCTTTTTTTTTTTTTTTTTTGGTTTAGAGGACTTTCATTTTTCTGATTTAGCTCCTATAGACATCAAGGATGGAACAGGTAGAGAAGCACATGTCAGATGGAGCAGTAGGAGCATGAATAGCTATGGAGATGCTCATCCAGAACTCCTTGAAAGAAGACCACACAGCCAGCACAGTGCTTTTAATAATACACTATAGCTAAAAGAAAAATAATTCCTCCTTGTAAAAACCTAGGGGAATGTTTACTCACAGGAAACCAGATCTTGGGCCAATGTAAAACTGTTTCTTAGGATATTCTTGCTGAAAGTGTGCTGCTATTTCTCAATTGCAGGCCAGGGGAAGGTGAATCCTCTTGTTTTGCAGTTACCATTCTAATTCATAACACTCTTCCATTTTTCATACCAATTCATTTCACTTTTATAATAATAATGTAGACGATATCTACATTCCTCCTCCTCTGTATTTATTACTTATATCAGTCTGTTCCTAGTTGTCTTAAACTATGGTAAAAACCAGGAGCACTAGGGCATCATGTTTCTTTAAGGAAGATCATGGAAATACTGGCAAGATATTAACATTTCAGGAACCTTTAAATTCTAATCAGACTCCAATTCCAAGCTTTCCTACTTGATGAAAGGGAGGTTGTAATGCTAATATGTTGGTAATTAAAACTGGATGCCAAATTAATCCTTTAGTGTCTATCTGTTATACTTGTTCTTCCCCCTTCCTACCAGGCAGAGTGAAGATACTTCAGTACCAACCTTGCTTAGAGAAATGTAGACCATGGGATTTATTTTTTTTTTTTTAATCCAAACTCCAACTTGCATCACCATTTTCATATGCTGCCTTCTGTTGTGTGTATATCACTTTTAGGTATCTTATCTGACCTTGATGGCAATAGTGTACTTAAATGTTAGCAATTACTGGGAAAAGAGATCTATATTTAATAATTTCTTTGGTTTTAAAATTACAGTAATTTGAGATAGGACAAAGGCAAAGGAACATTTGTGACTGTAAATTATGACTTATTTACATCTCACTAAAGGTTTCTTCTTAGTAGGCTCTGGTTGGGTCATATGCCTTTAAGTATGCAAGCGAAACAGATGAATTGAAAATTCTGTTGACAGGTAAATGTGAATCATCTTGTTTCTTTCAAAGGAAAATAATCAAGCTCTTTTCAAATAATATAAAATGTAAAATGATTGCCTTTTAGGGAGGAGGCAGGCTTATCAGCATATCTTCTATAGAAAATGATTTCCATTTTGTAACTGAAGGAACATATGCTGCAGCTTATCTTGTCACTTGACTGCAGTTTCTGATATTTATTAACAGTTGATTTCCTGTAGATGCTGTTCTTTCCTGTTTCACTCTCCCATCCCACCAATCAATTATTCCCCTGAAAACTGCATCTGCCCTTCTTTTTCATTCTCATTTCCTTAAAGAAGATTATTTTATTGCTGACTTTCAAGAAGCATTTGTAATGAGCAGTGCAGCCCTGGTTCCATGTATGATTTATAGCAGTCTGTATTTGAGGCTCCACTCCCTCCTCCCCTCATCTTTTCCGTGGTCATTTTTGTCAAAGTCCATGAGACTAAGGTTTTTCAGTCATTGCAGTGAAGCTCAGAAATGGTGAATTATGTCTTCAAGAGAAGATTTAATTTTCATTAGAGATTTACATGGAACAAAGGCAGGCATGACTGTAAGATACACAGACAATTGTACATCGTCTACAACAAATCTATTACAAAGCTAAGGCATTAGCTAGGAAACCTTACACTTCAGCTAAGACTCCAGCAAAATCATAAGGTATGTAAGCTGTTGTTCACTTAGCTGAGCTTTCAGTGATTATAGGAAATCAACTCTTCCTCCTTCTTGTTCCAGATGCATCTGCCTGTAATTTTCACAGTCTCATATCTTTCAGTATTTTGCTTTAGTCTTTGACACATACTTGGTTTTGAATTCTTTGCAAACCCTTTGAAAATTACTCACCTTGCATGGCACTGGAAGGTGTGGCTCCTAATATGTTCCTATTTTTAATTAAGATAATCTGAAATTATAGAGAAGCTTCTCCTTTGATCACAAATTGATAAAGCACAGAAAAGTGTTTGCTAGCTGTTTAAAATGTCACCATCCACTGAGAAAAAAATAAGAGCTTTGTTAAGAAAAATGTTGTTCCTGGAGATAGCGCAAGATCTCTAATTATTTGCTGCTGCGAGAAATGATTGTATGATATATTTTTGTTTTCTTGTTTTACTATATTTTTCACCACTTCTGTCTCATATAATGAAGTTAATACTATGCAGTTGCCTAAAATATTTTTCCTCAAATTCATGCTTTTAGCAGTACATCTGTTAGTGAACAACAAAAGTTAAAAAAAGAGTAAGGTTTTAAGAACTCATCATGCATATATTATATTGTATTTTCAAAGAACCATATGCCAAATTGAAGAAAATTATTATATGACTTTTTCAAGGACAAACAACTGGACAAGAGAAGCTTTCAGTAGTGGTGATAAGTTTGCTTCTAGGAAAACTAAGACAATTTTGAAATTTCCAATTTCTCTTGACATCAGGAAAGAGAAACCTTTTACTCTATCTATGGTAGAAGCTCTATTAGTAGATATTTATAGAGCAGTAGGAGAAAACTGAGGGTGTTATTTTTTCAGGGTATTGGATTCAGCTAATAGGGGGTTAGGTTGTTACTGAATATGTGTTGAATAAAGGTTTTTCCAGCAACACCTGAAAAATTAGCTTCATGTTTTTCATCTTGCATTACTAGAGTATCTATTACCTCCAGCAGCCCCGTTTCTGTTCTTGTGGTCTTATGTCCAGAGTCGCCAGGAGAAGGCCAAGATGGGTGTTAGCATAGTTAGCATAGCATCTTCTTAAAAGACAGGTTATCAGGACTATCAATGGCAGAAGGTAATTGCCAGGGCGGGGTCTTCTGTCACTTTAGCCAGAAAAAAAGGGAACTGTCCTGACCCACCAGGCAAAAGCCTGCTGGATTGTCCTAGGCTGTTGAACTGCAAGTGCTTGGGATTTTAGGCCCATGACCCTGGTATAATGCACGTGGGGAGATATAGCCAGGTGAGCCACTTGTTAACACTTCTCTTTCTGAGCACTGCACAACTTAATTCTTCTTTATGAGTGAGTTCAGGGGCACTTTTGGCTTTCACACATATGGAAGACCTTTATTTGAACCTTCCAAAAAAATACACGTCCAGCTCTGCTTTCTAAACATGTAAGTGATATTTTATGTGAGAATCTCTGGACTGTCTGAGCCCTGGAATGTGCCAGGTTCCTAGAGGAAAGGAAGTAGGCGAAACATGTGACAGTCTAAGTGGCTGTAGCAAGCTCTCCATGAGCAGCTTTGTACATTTCAGCATAGGAACTCATTTAACTGCTAAGACAGCAAGCACAGACTAAGTCATATATTTGTTTATGTTTAATTCAAATGTTTGAGTCTGATAAAGAAAAAAGAAAACCACGATATTTTGCAATGCATAGTACTAACAGATCTCTAGTTATCATAGTAACCAGGCTGAAAAGAACTGTGTGATGAATCATATCACTTATATATGCAGTAATTCATCTCTGTGGTCTTCCCCACCCCTAAAAAACCACAATTCTCTCATTAAGATTTTGGTCCCAAAATAGACATCATAAATATTTAGTAGTTTATAAATATTTTCTTAAATAAATCGTTTAATTATTAACCTAATATTGCAGTAGGTTTTCATTGCAATCTCAGTTTGACTTACTAAAATAGCTATTGCAAGGACTTTCAAATAATCAATAGTTTTGAAAATTCATTTTCCCTGAGCTATTTAAAGGAGAGTACGTACAAAACAGGAAAGTAATTTGAACAACTCTGGCCTAGCCGTTATTCTAATTTTCTATAAATTTGATAGTTTTTGAAATAGTCTAGATGATGGACTTCCTTTTATTTTCATGTTTGCAATATTCTTCTTTTTTTCAGTATATTTAACATCAGTTAGAAAACTGCTATCCTTATGAAATCAAAAATATTGTCACTGTCATGAAATTAGAAGTGGAAATCAAATTATGAAGATTTCAATGTGAAATCCTCCAGTCTATATATAAGTTGCTGATTCTTATTGAAGATTCTCACAAGCCTAATTTTGTTTACAGTCATTTCATATTTCATGTATTCTAATTTAATTTTTGGAGTGCATTCTGGAGTTTCAGGGATAAAAATAAACCTTGTCTTAACAGAAAGTTTCTTAGAAAGGGTGTATTATGTAATCCTCTTGACCCATGGAAGTATTGTAGAAGGAATAGTGAAACAAAAATATATTTCTATTGTTGAGCTGCAAAACAAAATGAGAAAAGTTACTATTAAGGCAATATATTCAATAAAAAGACTAGAAGATAACTTTTCACATATAGGAAACAAAATTATTATTTTTTTATGAAGAAGAGCAGTTACTACACCCATTTTGCCATATTGTACTTAAACTGGATGAAAAAATAATCATTAAGTTTGGGATCTTCTTTTAATGACTGATAATGTCAAATTGACACTTCTCAGTTTTTCATTCAGTTGTCATGCTCTCATTACCAAGAAAAGCAGCACATCTTGCAGTGTTCATTTTTGATAAATCAGAACTTCCGCATTTAATGCATTTTTTTCTCATTTGATGCATGTAATTGCCTAATGGTACTCGGTATTAAGACCCAAAACGTTTGTTCTTTAGGGCAGTTATATGGTGGAATTATTTGTATGCTCTGGAGCATTTCATTTCAACCACAACTATTATGTTGATTTTCAGCAGAAAACAAAGAAATGCAATAGCCTGTCCCATAAAATCCTGCTTTTTCTTATTTGTTTCATTCCATTACCCATATGTGGCTGGAGCCATTTGTTGGCATGGGACTCTTTGGCAAGGATCACTTCCACAAATATATCTTCCTTCCTCTCTGATTTTAACGATTTATGTTCCATTTTGTAAGATCATCAAAAATACATTTGTGCAAAGATTTCCTTTATATAATACTCTAGCAACTAGATGCATTTGTCTTTTTCAGTATAACTAAACTGTAGACAGACAGTAAAAGTTTTAGAAAAGCCTTAGGAGATACAAATTTAATCCCCCTTTGCTAAGGACTATATTAAGCCCCCTTCTAGACAAAGTGCTCATGTCACTTCATTCTTACAATATAGCTGGGCATTATGAGCTGCTTAAGAAAAGAAGAGAGAGACAAAAGATGTACCCAGAAGGACAAAGTAAGCACATTAGCTTAAGAGGAAGATTCTGGCTCAGAATGTGTTTCTTATACACATCTTCGTCTAGGGAAAAGATGATATTTTAAACCTGCACTTCTCATCATTATCTTTTATTGGCTGGCATATACATTCCATTTGCCCATCCCTTCCTTCTCAGTTTGTTAAATGCTACAAATTTCATTCTTTTGAACTCTCTTCACTCTTTGTACAGGAAATGAAAGCATCTTACTGGGTTGCTTACAAATTTGTACATAGAAGGTAATGGCAGCGATTTTTGGCATTATTTGGCATTTTGTCCCTCTGTCTAGAACATATTCAGATAAAAATGTCCAATTGTTTCTTGCTGTATTTTTGAGTAACTGCCCTAATCTCTTTTCACCAGACACTCGCTCTGGTGAGCGGATAACAGAGAGCATACAGCACATAATGACAAACTTTTATGAAAGTATGAAACAACATATTTTGATGTGAGGTCTAGGTATTGTAATATTGTCTGTGATATATGGAAGGAATAAGAATGCTTATAGAAAGGAACTGCTTAAGTGATGGCCAAGATTTATGATGTCTAACAAGGAAATTATACAGGTCATTAAGAAGAAATTTTAACTTGTTTTGGATGTTAAGACCATGCCTCTCCTCAGAATATTTTGTGTGCCTATGACTCTGAAGTTCTCAAACTAGAAATGAAGAATGGAAAGTAATTCTGTATTGTTAAGACTTATAAATTCCGTAATGACCTTGTCAGCTTCTTAATTGAAAAATGCAATTTTCCTCTGAGACTCTTAAATTTTAAGAAATGTAGTTTTGTTTAGTGAATATTGTGACATAGATTGAATGAACCAGAGAGTATCTACCTGCTGCTATTCAGGACTGATTATTCTGCCTTCTGCATAGTTACAATTGCAGTAATTCTGAGTATTGCAATGCTCAGATTTGTACTACTGAATCATGTGTTCCAACATGTTGACATTTTCATTTGTGAGCATTTGCCGTATTCTTTCTCAGTTTTAACAGTTTGATTTATTTACAGATCTATATATATGTATTTTGATTCTAACCTTATGAATGACAAATAGTAATTATCTTTACCCTGTTAAGGTAATTAAAAATTCATAAATTTCACTTCCCAAATGATGATGGTTTCACAGGTCATCCAACATTTCAGAAGTTTCCAAATAATCTCACAGGTACTAACTCAGGGGTATCCATGGTATAAAAATGGATTTTTTTTTCTGTTTTTGCTTTGTTTTTCTTTTTTTATTTCAATGCCTTAAATATCAAATAATAGAAAGTTTAATGAAGACTTTTTTTTACACAAAATATTCAGAGAGATATCTCTGGGATTTAAACTTGAAATATATCCTCACATTATATATAACACAATATTATGGCCAATGCTGTCTTAATTCATTTCTGATTGTATTAAATGATTGTTGACAGTGCTTTATTTGATCTTCTGTTCTTTTCTCAAGCATAGGCAATTATCTTTCTTATTGTAAAAGTGAATTAAAATATGATATACAAAAGAGCAAGAATATGCCAAAAATATATTAAAAATAAAAATAAACCCAAGTGCTGGATGAAATTGCTTTGATTAGACAAACAGAAAACAAACAGAACTAAAGAGTTAAAGCTTTTCAGTAAAGCAACAGATGCCTATACATATCAAGGCTGATTGAATTTAGTTTCTTTTATGAAATTTATTAGCCCTGAGCAGTAGTCTCGTTTACTTGCTTTATATGAGTGCTTTTAATACAACAATATTGTTGTTAATGAACGAAAGCAAGAAAGAAAATATCAGCACAAATATTAAAACTGTTTTGAAACATTGTGAATTCTGTTAACTAGCAGTAAATGAATTATATAATTCATCAGTCACATCTTTGCATGCTGACCTGCATAATGAATTATCATATGGTCCTGGCTGATGTTTGTCCTTTCCCCTCCACGCTCTCCAAAAGCAAGGCTTTTGCCAGTTTGAGGTGCTCAGATAGCACAACTCATCTCCTAAATCTCCCTAGTTTAATACGTGATATACAATTATATGCACTGTAGAAGCAAGCTTAGTTTCTTTCCTTAGCTTGTCTAACAAGCAGCAGGAAGATAGTGGGCAGTATCCTGTTTCCTATCCCCACCATCTAATGTGGGTTCAGATGCTCTGCATTCACACATGGCTGGCACATATGACACAAAGACTTTAGGGCCCCCTCCTGAGTATCAGCTGGAGTTTAATTACAGCAGTCAAATAGACATCTATATTTAGGCAAACATCAATGTTTCTTTCCTAAAGAGCCACCTGAGAGCTCATTTGGCCAGCTGTGATCTCTGAGACTCTTCAACGGTGATTGCAATGCTGGGAGCCCTGGGCATGCAGATCGCCTTTCTGAGCAGAGGTAGGGAAAACAGGCAACGCAAAAACTTCAGAATTCCTAAAAAAGAATAAGTCATTCTGAGTCAGCATCATGTTAAACGGCATGCAAGTCTCCACACAAACTGATTTTTCTTCAAAGAAAAGAAAGGAAGCCACAGCACCAGGGAGGAAGGGAGATAAAGAAGCACAGAGCCACAAAGCAGCAAAACTTGATTTATAAAAACTTTGATTTATAAAAATCAATTTAATTTGTCAAACAGACAGTATTACAGTATTACAGACACTATCCACCAATGTTTGTTTCATTAGAGACAGTATAGTATTTTTCCTATTGTTCTTTTCAACATATTATTAAACTTTAGTACTAAGTATTAATAATGATGGTGAATTCAAGCTACAGTGAGATGTTTCTTCTTTATTGGGTTAGAGATTATTTGTTGTTTATACTCAAGAATGTTGGTTTTAAGGTTAAGATATACAGCTTCTCAAAATTTCTGTAAATGATTACACATACTTGAAGTTTTTTTTTTAGCATTTTGGAAGACAATATCACTATGATCAGTTTCTTTTTTTTACAGTAACTTTTGTATGTTTAACTCCTGCTTCACTTTTTTTTTTCTGTAGATTTGGGAGGTCTTTTATTTGAGAATTTTTCATGGCTTTCTATGATCTCAGCAAAGCAACAATAATGGTTTTTGGGGTAGGTAGGAAAGATACCAGTTCATAGTCATTTTACCGGGACTGGGTTAAGAATGAACAAGTGAGAAATTATAACACTACAATTTTTTCTACTATATTTTGTTTTAATAAATTCAGGATAAAAACTATCAGGTCTGTTATTATTTCAAAGCAAACAGGCAAATAACTTCTTAATAACAGGCAAGTATCTCCCTGTTTGTGAGAACAGAAAGGAAAAGCTTCCTTCAAAACCTCTCTCCTGTGGATTATTAGAAACAGAGTGGGAAGGGGGAATTAAGTATTTTACATTCTTATTTAATAAAAAAGCTGAACAAAACACCAACTTTCCCCTCTCTTTTATGTTAATTTTTTGAATGCTTAATACTCTTGAAAATTAGACCTTCACAGGATATAAAAGTGAAGTGCAAATTACTCTAGGCAGCATTGTCAATAATAAGACTTGAGTCCTGACCTGAATTTCCTTCTCCAGTTTTCATCTTAACTTTGAAACCACAAAATTGATTACATTAATGCCTTGAAATGAACTTAACCAGTTTATGTTTTACTTCACCTCCTCATCCTGTTCTCTCAAGGAACTTTCAACCATTAAATGCATTCAAAATTCAGCAGCAGTAGTATTGGTTGCAGAAGTCTGGAGTAAAATAAAGCCTGTTTCTTGCTTTAACAATTAGTCTATCCATAACCATGTATTAATTATATTTAATATATTCATTTTATCAGATAGTCATTTAAAAAGTTTTAGTTTCCCAATCAGTCACTTAACCACAGCAGTGAAACTGTGGAGTTGTCTGTTGTCTTTCATAAGAGATTAAGCTTTGGCCTTCAGCCAGCCAGTCTGAGCCAGCACTAAAATAATTCACAACTGGAAGAAGACAATCAATTAATCAATACTATAATTTGGAACTGACCGTGGCACTAACACTCATAGCTATTAGACTTACTGACTGACACTATTTAGGATTAATGAGGTAGCAAGAGCAGACAAACTAAAGATTCATTTAAAGACTTTTTTGTCCTTAGATCAAGCTGCCTGCTCTATTTTGTCATTTTTTAAGCTGGATGTGCCAATGTGAAATAGTAATGTAAATACAGAATATTGAATAGTGCAAATTACTTTATCACTGATGGATTAGGAGCCAGTTCCTTTGTAGATCTGCTATTTGACTTGGAGTGAGCTAGTTCTTTGGCACATTTTGTATTGCCTATAGCAAAACACTGCATTCTGGAGAAAGACAGAAACACTTATTTAGTTGCACATCCATTTTTTGTTCAAGTTGTTGGTGGGCTTTTTTTTTACTGGACTCTGTGCTTTGAGGACGTCTCATTCTAAAGACACAATTTCTACTTTACCTGCACATCCACTTGGCTTTATTTATCTATCTATTTATGTTTTTATTTATTGTGAAGTTGAAGTCGATGCTGCAAGAATCTCTTTTCCAAAAAGATAAGAATTTATTTCAAGAGTACTCATGTGGTGCTAAAATATTAGCACCTGTCAGTTAACTTTAAAAACAGTATACATAGGTTTTAGTAAACTTTCTCAGGAGAGTAAACATTGCTCCCTCCTCCAAAAACAAAAAAAAAATTGTAGTAAGGAATGCAAAACCAAGTCAATGATTAAAAGTCGTGTCAAAATGTAGCTTTCCCCGTCTGAATCCTACAATACTCTATTATCCTATCACTTAGGCCATCTTCCTCTTCCCCTTCACTCCTCTACTTTCACTGCAATAACAAGCTAAGCAACTTGCTCACCAGCTAGTCACTCCTCAGCTTCAGGTATAGTTGCTAAATAGTCTTGGAATTGCAGGCCATTTTATCTGGATGTTTTCAGATGAGTTGCCTGAGGTTACAATCTGAATGTTCACGGCAACAATCTCTGATTCACTGCTTCCTTACCAAAAACAAAGTAAAAAGCTGTAGCACAACTCATGCAGATTGTACTTGCATTGGTTTCTGAAATTGTTTTGGCACTGCTTGATCAATATATTTGTAAAAAAATATGTTTTTAATTGAAAAACAACTAAGAAAAGCAATTTACTTTTCTAATTAATTCCTCATATAACCAATATAACTCATGAAAATTTCGTAGCTTTAGTGTTGTCTGCACCTATGATATAAAGGACAAAAGATCTGTAGTATTTTCCATGTAACAATGGAGTAAAGACTCCTCAGTCCTTGGTGACAGTGTGATCAAGCCCACATCAACTCCAGCTGACAAAAATGTGGCTGTTTGCATCCCACTGGCTGGTTATCAGACGTTCTTGTTACACAGAAATTGCTTACCTTATCAGTAGATTCCATTATGCTGTGTGTGCAGTTGCTTTTGCAGCTGTTCGTGTCTGGCCTCTAAGCTCTGAAGCAGAAGCTGATGCCGCCGTAGGAGAGCTGGACAACAGTCTGAGAAACACTGCCACAGTTAAAAGCAACTGCCTTATGGGAAACTGAAGCATAAGATAATTTCCTAGTATTTATGTTAGAGAAAAGCTGCTGAAATGTACACTGTTGCACTTTTATCTGATTTGCATATTTTTTCCTTCACTAAGCAACGACAAATATATCACAGGTATCTCTAAAAAAATACGTTTTAGATGTACAAAATCTGCTTAAGAAAATTTAAAATAGAGAAGGAGTATGATTAAACTATCTGTTGTAAGAAGCAGTAATTTGTCCGTCCAAAAGGTCTGTGTTTCCATTTCACTATAGCCAATCTTTAAGAATGTGTTACTTCATTTGCCTAATTAGCTTTAGGAAAACAGATCCTAAATCTTTGCCCTTTTGTGCATATACAGGAATTAAAAAAAAAAGAAAAAAAAACAACAACAAAGAATTATCTTAATATCTTACTAAAGATATCACATGACTTTAGTCTGTACTTTGATATATATAAAGGAGATTTTTAAAGTAAATGAATAATTTTTTGGTAACATTGGCCATGTAGTAAATACAAACAGATTGTCTCTAAATTAGCTTAAAGTCTTGGATATATTGCCTGATTTACTGGCTTCACAAGGATATAGAGCAGCATAGTGGGTTTTTCTTAGGAAGGGGACAAAGTATTGTCTATTTCAGAAATAAAAATCCTGATTCAATGTCTGATTCCCTTAAAAGAAGGAAAAGGTTTATTTTAAGAGAATTTTACAAAAAGAGAGGGGAAATTGGGGCTATTTTATTAAGACATGTATACTTTTCCTTGCATACTAGTAATTTCATGGTTGTTATTTTAATTGTAATGAAATATGAGTAAATGAGTAAATATGAGTAAATATTTTCAATTTTTTTTAAAGAGATAGGTCATGAAGAAATAGGTGGAATACCATTGAGTCTCATGGCTTGAGTCAAGGGAGGAAATGAAAAACTCATCTCTCATTTTGCAAAATTAGGCTCAACTACAATTTTCTTTCTGAATTCTTCTTTTTTATTTGGAGGATATTGCATCCAAGTTACAATTTTACCAAAATCTAAATCCAAATGGGAATGTAGAAAGAAAAGAATTCCAGTGCAGGCAATAACTTTCAACTAAATTTACAGGCCAAATCATGCACAGTTATTTAAAATATATTTGTTATTGAGACACCTTTAGGATGGATGGATGGATGGATGGATGGATGGATGGATGGATCAATGGATGGATGGATTGACAAGGGAGTCTCAGTTTAAGACTCAGTCCTATGCCCTTTGATTTTCTTAATATCTGTGATAGCTCACCCAAAGCAACAGTATATAGCATACATATATGCAGCAACAGAGCTCTTTAGCAGCAATTTTCCCTACATAAATGATTTAAACTGATTTTAGCAGTGAGTGACAGCATGTTTTTTTAGGTTGGGGAGGAATCTCTGTCTAGGGGACCATTTATATTCAGATTAGAGTTGGTCCAAATCAGTTCTTACTTCTGGACATCCCAGCCAATGCTGTGGTTCTTCCAGAAAGAACGCACATTTCCTCTTGGTTGTCCCAAACTCTACTAGTCTCCTTGCCCCTTATGGCCTTCCTTCAATCGCCAGTACTGTCCTGTTGGCGAGTTGTTTGTACCCACTGATACTACTGTGCTTCCAGCCTGCACTCCTCTAGGCTTTTTTTTTTTTTTAAGTCATAGAATATCTGGTAATTGTCCACTGAATATACTTTTTATTACTGTCTTTTAGCCTCAAAGCATGAATATTTGCTGTGCTACTTGACACAATTTCCTAGAGCTATAGCTTTGTTTATCATTCTACACTTGTAAGATCATGAAATTATTAGCTACAAGATTGTTAAGAGAAAGCTCGCTGTATTTCATTTTCCTAAACTTTAGTCTTGCAGATTACTCTTTCTAGACATAGAAGAGAACTACTTTGACTTTGCATAACCTCCTGTGTGCTTACAAAGAAAAGCAGTGGCTGATTGTAGTATAACTTAATAATAAAATGGTTCAAGCATCCAATCTATGGATAGAAAAATTTCATATGCATATCCTGTTTACTGCCACATGTCCTGAAGATATCTCATTGAGATTTACAGTCTGATTTTAAAAATAGGGTTTAAGGGTAATGATTCAATTTCTGATTTAATGCAGCTGATGTTTCACTTCAGTGGTGAGAAAGTGGTGATGTAATAAATGCCTATAATTACTTTGAAAACTATTAGTGGGGAGAGCACCGGTATATTATTCTTTTAATTTATCATCTTACTTTAAGCAGTCAGTATGAAGACCCTATTTTTATCAGCAAAAGGAATTTTAGATTGGAAAATGTTGCAGCTTTGTATGACTACCAGTGAGCAGCTCCCTGGATGCACTTAAGTACACCTGACTAAAGCTTTCATTGGAAAATGGATTGCTTCAAGTAGTTCAGAAGAGCTAATATAAAGTTCAGCTCATTTATTTTTCAAAGATAGAGAAGCCAGTCATGCCAGCAAAGTGGTAATATTTTTCTCTTCACACAGAGGGCAAAAAAAAAAGGGGAAAAAGAGAAAAAGCAAGAAGGAAGGAAGGAAGGAAGGAAGGAAGGAAGGAAGGAAGGAAGGAAAAGGAAGGAAGG